>PVJS01021278.1:0-31685 GCA_004027185.1 Glis glis
TTATTTTGTTCTTCTTTATTGCTGAGTAGAATTCCATTGTGTGTATTTCCCACAATTTTGTAATCCACTCATCTGTTGATGGACACCTAGGTTGGTTCCATGATTTGGCCACTGTGAATTGTGCTGCTATGAACATGGGTATGCATATATTACTGTAGTTTTATGGTTTCAATCCCTTTGGTTTGATACCCAGTAGTGGTATAGCCAGGTCATATGGTGGGTCCATTCCCAGTTTTCTGAGGAATCTCCACACTGATCTCCATAGTGGTTGAACTAGCTTGCAATCCCACCAACAGTGTAGAAGAGACCCAGTTTCCCCACATCCTCGCCAACATTTGTTGTTGTTTGACTTCTTAATGCTTGCCATTCTAATTGGGGTTAGATGAAATCTTAGAGTAGTTTTGATTTGCATCTCCCTGATTGCTAATGATGCTGAACATTTTTTCATGTACCTATTGGCCATTTGTATCTCTTCTTTTGTGAAGTGTCTATTCATTTCAGCTGCCCACTTCTTGATCGGATTATTTGTTTTCTTAGTGTAGAGCCTTTTATCTTGTATATCCTAGATATTAGACCTCTGTGCAGTGTTTTCTTAATAGTTGTTCACAGACTTTGCTATACATTAGGTAATACAAACTTCCTTCTTTCCCTTCATATTATCCAGGAAAAAAGTTATACTATTCTACAGCCAAGGGAACTCTGGATAAAATATGTCACTCTAAAATGTAGCTTATTGGTGATCAAATGCAGAATTAATTTATAAGAGTTTTAACTGAATTGACCATTAAAAAAATGACCTATAGATGCTCCAACCAGTGTAAAATCCCTTTGGTGTCTGGAATTCTCTCTTCTATCTGTGATTCTTTCCCATGGGACCAGCCCCTGGAAGTCCATGATCTCCTCATTCTCTGTCATTCAAATTTCCTCTACTCATTTAAAACTTACATCAGTGAGCTGCTGTATTAGAGGAATTGTAAGTGTGCAGTGTATTTGCTTGTGGGCCAGGGTCAGTTATGGACGGTCTGTCAAATACATTCCAAAACCTTCACTACCTTTGATTCTCACGCTTTAATAATTACCAGAGACAATCAACCTAGAGACTAATTTTCAATGTCCAAATAATAATGATTGGTCCCCAAGACAATTTGTTATTAATGATTTTCAAGTTTGTGGCACACAATACCAGCTGAGACAACTTCAGGCAAACGTCAACTCTTATAAATGTAGTAAAAAATGTCAATGTGGGGATTTTGATGAGGTATTTTCATGTTTATCTCAGGGTATGGGGGTGACTATGAGTAGTATGTGCTACAATATTTTGCTCAACTATTCTTTTGCAGCTTAGAAGAACATTTCTAAAACCTCTTCCCTCCCTTCTCCTTGGTCTTAGGGAAAACCTCACCCTTGCTCAGGATTTGAACCATCACATTTCTGTAGACATTTCATTGCATGCCTCCTGCTGGAAATCCTAAATTCCAATCCCTTATCTGTAAAGGCCTATTGACCAGGTAATTTACTAGTAGTTTTTCATTTAAAGATTATTTTTATTGTCTTTACCATAAAAGATAAAGCTGTGGTGTGTGTGTGTGTGTGTGTGTGTGTGTGTGTGTGTGTGTGTTACTGGGGATTGAACCCAGGGGCATTCTACCTCTGAACTATACCCCCAGCCCTATTTATCTTTTGTTTTTGAAACAGGGTCTCGCTAGGTTGCTGGGAGTCTAGCCACATTGCTGAGGCTGTCCTCAAACCTTTGATACTCCTGTCTCAGTCTCCCAAATACTGGGATTACAGGAGTGCACCACCATGCCCAGCTAAAAGATAAAGCTTTTATGACAAGCTTTTTCTTTTATACCTATTTTTTAAAAATATTAATAAGCTACTTAAATATATAAGGACATCTATTTTTCTACCATTCCCTAAATTATCAGAAAGCTTATCTATCATTTTTAGTTTCCTCTTCTGGATTCATTTTCACACCCAACTGAATACCAAATCCTATTATTTCTGTACCTGTGATATTTCCCACATATATTTTCCTAATTCTAATGCCATAATTAAGATCCTGTTTTTTAGGATATTTTAATACTCCACTTACAACATTCCTTTTTCATATATATATATATATGTGTGTGTGTGTGTGTGTGTGTGTGTGTGTGTGTGTGTGTGTAGATATGATATTGGGGGTTGAACCGAGGGCCATTCTACCTTTGAGTGATACCCCCAGCCCTATTTTGTTTTTTATTTTGAAACAGTATCTCTCTAAGTTGCTGAGGGTCTTCTCACTATGTTGCTGAGGCTGGCCTGGAACCAGAGATCCTCCTGTCTCAGCCTCCTCCTGAGTACTGGGATTACAGGCATGTGCCACACACCTGGCCCCTTTTCCAAAAGTTTTACATTAAGTGGCCATGTTAGTTTTATTAAAAATGCAGTGAGAATTTTATACTTTGACATTAAAAATAAGAATACAAATTTTAATATACCATTTTTAAAGATTTGTCTAACAAAATGGACATTCATTCAAATTATACATTTTCCAAATAATCATGAAAATTAAAATTCTCTTTTGTATGTTTTAGTATCAGAATAGCTATTCAAAAATAAGCTGCCAGAGAAACGTTTCCTCTGAAATGTTGCCCAAACATTAAAAGATTCAATTTAACTATCATTTTCAGTTTACTACCAGGAACATTTTAAAAAACCAGCAAGGAATTTTGTCAGCATTCTATCTCTGAGCTACACCCCCAGCCCTATTTTTTTTTTAAATGGTCTCACTAAGTTGCTGAGAGCCTTGCTAAATTGCTGAGGCTGACCTGGAACCTGCTATCCTCCTTTCTCAGGCTCCCAAGTGCTGGGATTATAGGCATCCACCACCACGCCTGGCACTATAGTGCTTTCATGGGAATAAGAAGTATAGTTCTTCAATTAGTAATATTAAATATGGAAAAATAAATGATAATGCTCCATTTTGATCCATTTCCTTAATGTCACATTCATTTAGAAAGCTATTTTTAAAAATATAATGTTATTAAATAATTTCTGGACAGTGACAACTACCACAGTTGCCTGTAGCATATCTCTATGGCTACTTAAAAAACTATCCTATTTGTGATATTACTAAAAGTTAACATAGATGTTGTATTAGGGTTCTCCAAAGAAATAGAAATGGAACCAATAGATAAAAACAAATGGATTCGTTAAATTGGCTCAAATATTCACAGGGGCTAAAAAGTTCTACCGTAGCTACTTGTAAGCTGGAGAACCATGGAAGCCCACAGCGGCTCAGTCCATGAGCCGGAAGCTTCAGGACTTGGGGAGATGGTGGTGCAGCCCCCAGGCTGAGACAGAAGGCCAGAGGGTGCTGGAGGGGCCAGGCTCAGTCTCAGAATCTAAAGACTGAAGAACTTGAATCTGTTGCCAAAGGACAGTAGCAGCAGAAAATGAGACTGCTCAGAAAGAGAGAGAGAAAGATTCTTTCCTGCCTTCCTTTTCTCTGTTACATCAGGGCCCCCAGCCAATTGTGTGGTGCCTACCACATTGAAGGTGGGGCTTCCCCACTCAGTTCACTGATCCACATCCCAATCTTCTCTGAACACCCCCCACAGACAAACCCAGAAGCGATGATTTATCGATTCTCTAGGTATCCCTCAATCCAGTCAAGTTGACACACAAGATTAACCATCACTGATGTCTATGACTGTTTATAATCAGCTTCCCCAAATTAATGCTTCCCAGGTTCAAAAATCAAGGGAGAAACTATTTAACATAGTACTTGTCCAAATGGTGGTTGGCTAAAATTGAGATAATTTCACAAATTATTTTTGCAGTAGTGTTTTATTCCTCCCAAAAATTATAACTTTATCCTAAATTTAAATGCCATTTAAATAAGTATTCACAATTACATTTTTTGTACAATTGGAAAATAATAGGGAATTGTGAGCCTATGATAGAAGTAGAAAATAATTCTCTCTTACAATATTATTACTCTGCTTCCTTTTTTGTTGTTTTTATCTCCATTTCAGAGGTCCAAATTATTGGGAAATATTCTTATTAAATGAATCCAGAGAAGGAGGAGTGTTGAACCTACAGTTAATATTTCAACAGGACTATGAGATATGATATAGTTTATTTCTACATCAATTCTACACAATAGGTTATATATTTTGTGCTTGAGATTATATACTTTTATGGACAGAGACTATGTATTCTTGCTCTTTTTCTCTTTTGATTATCTCTTTATATTCCATGGGCTAAGAAAATGTATTGTTCATGGTCACATGATAAATGTTCATTGAATGAACAAATTTGGGATTTAAATTAAATATCTTGTGTTAGTTTTTCTATGTTGAGTTTGTTTATTCCAGTTGATGGCAGTAAAGGACCTTTGCTCTAGCTAGGAGAATCAAAGACCAAACAAACTCAAATGCTGAAACTTCTTCCAGACAAGAGAAAATAGCCCCCTCCCATTTGCCCGATGACACACACACAATCCCACACTCACACTAAGGGATTGTGCAAAGAGACAGAAAATTATTAAACTGGCAATGTATTTGTTAACATTAATAGATAATAAAGGTATGTATGTTTTCATTCAATTTATTATCTGTTTCTTGCCTATGGCATGTTTTTAGCATTATAAGATGCAATTCGTTTATGTAATTTGATGAACTAGTAGAAATATTTATATTTCACCTAAGGCATTTTACAGTGCACCTGGATAAAAAGCATAAATGGTGTGTTCAGGAATAGGTGAGACCTCAATAAAGCTGTTTAGTTCAAATTTGTCACGTAAGGCAGATGGCAGCAGAGCTGTGTTATGTCAATGACAGTTTTCAAATGGAAAACACTATATTAAACCTTGAGAATGTCAAATGGAATTGCAATAGATAGGACACTGAAAGTAATGGTAGAGAAGCAGCTTAAAATAGAAAAGGACACCCAAACACTACAGAAAAGGAGTTCATTGTGGTGACTTTTAATTGCTGGAAAATAAGAGGCTTCTCACCTCCCTCTAACCAGGGAGACCGTAGCCTTGAATATGTATGTTCCCTTGCAAATTGTTTCTACAATAGTGATGATATTTGTAAGAAGGAAAAATAGATTAATATATTATTACTTATTGTTACTGACTAGTATAATTGCAATATTTCTGTGTTGTGAAAATTCAAGATTCTCTAGAGTGATTTTATATTAGCCATTGTTTCCTACCGAAATGGAATGCTGGAAGGCCTCATTGTAATTGCAGACTTTTACTATTATAATATTTTATGTGCTGTCTTATTAATTGCACTCAGCTTGCATCATTCTTACTTTGCAGTTGAAATGCCCAAGGCTCAAAAATGTTCAATGACGTGCTCAAAACCACAGAGCTTGTTAGTAGAATACCTGGGAATATCACTCAATACATTTTATTCTTTCTTCTGTATCATGCAATTCTTTCATTGTGGTTAAAAAAAATGCTACTTTCCATGCTGGGGCCAGATTTTCCTACTAAGGAGGATTGTGTGGAGATGAGGGAGAACAGGCCCCACCAGGCTGGCATCTCTCCCTGAGGTGCTTGAGCTCTTTCTCCTGACAAGTTGTTTTTATCCTGACACTTTGGGGCATTTACAGTGTGATTTCCTCTGGTCTGGATCCTTGAGGGAAAATCTTGGAGCTTCTCCTAATACCCACTCACAAGAAGGAAGGTGTGTCCTCTTTGTCACCAAATAATGTTATATTCATATATGAAAGAATCTCTACCATTCTCACTGGTATGTATGGGGAGGGAGGAGAGGAGTACTGGGGTGGGGTGCAGAGGAAAACACACCAAGAGATGTGGTGTGTATATATGAATGTATCATTTTGAATCTCATCATAAGGTGTAATAACATTGCACTAGTAAAATTCTAAAAAAGAGAATTAAAAATCACTGAAAAAATAATTAAAAATTACTAGGAAAAGGACAAAAGTGACAAGTAATTGCAAAGTGTAGAAATATAAAGTATCAATGAACATAAGTACAACTATATCAAGGAAATCAAGGAAACTCAAAATAAAATTTAAAACATGAGATATGTTAAAAAGCATTATCAGTGAATTATATTAACAAAGGAATAGTTACCATTTTCCACTATTGGAGAAATATGAATTGAACATTTCTTTGAATCCTTTCCTTAAATGTATACAAATTAAGAGTGATAGTTGTCCCTTAGTATTCACAGGGGATTGGTTCCAGGACCCCCATGGGTACCAAAATCTGCAAATGCTTCAGTTCCTTAAAATGGCATAAGAGTTGCATATAATTTATAGACAGCCTCTAGTATACTTCATATCATCTCTGGATTACTTAGGATATTTAATACAATATAAATGCTATGTGACTAGTTGCCTAATTGCATTGTTTGGGGAATAACAAGGAGAATAAAATCTGTAAATATTCAGTATAGAAATAATTTCCTCCCAATAGTTTTAAGCCACAATTGGTTGAACCTATGGATACAGAAACCATGAATATGGAGGGCCAATTTTATAGACTTGCTTCATAGATAGTTACTGAAAAGGTGAGAGTAAACTATCTGGTTAGAAGAGTTATCTAGTCATTTTGATATCAGGGCATAGTCACTATCTTCCGGGCTTACAAAATTTGTCTTTGTTCTTTCCTAATTGGATATTTTACAATTTTTATGTTAATTATAATAATGAAACATTAAGATTTTAGGTAAGGAAGAAACCATGAAGATATCAAATACATTTAGCAGAAAAGAGATAATTTGTTTCTCTTTCCCCCTCTTCCGGGGGGGTGGTGGTCCCAGGTGGGTGATCCTCTTGTCTCAGCCTCCCAAGTACTTAGGATTATAGGCATGTGCCATCAACCCAGGCTAATTTGCTAGTTTTCTAATGAGAACCCCAAGCTGAGAAAGCTATAATTTACTCAAGATTTTTCAACAAGTTAGTGGTTGGAACCCAAGTATCTTGTGTACCTAAACTAGGCCTCTAGATTATTCCATGTTGTATTAAAACCTCCTCTAGTTCTAAGTGCAGGAGGACAATATGAAGATTAGGATAAAACAAAACAATTTAGGAACAAAACTTGTCCAAGAAGGAAAAAAGCTGAAACCTTTGACGATGTTTTAGATATTCCCTACATTTTATGTATTTTTCACATACTTTATGGAAAAGGTCAAGAAATCTAATTGACCTCAACCAGAAGAACTACACTGACTACTCCCTGCATATTACTGAGTGTTGCAGTGTTACAAAGGCAAAACCTTTCCCGGGAGGCAACGGTCTCCTCTGCACACTTTGCTGTGAAGACTACCCAGTAGCTTCACCATACCGATTGTGACTACACAACGTTTACTGCACAAGAGTCTCCCTCCCTCAGGGTCCATCTTACATCACAGTCTGATGGCTTTCCCATCCTAAAGCACCTTCCTTCCTATTTTCTCTGTGTAGACATTTACCTAACATCATATTCACACATGTAATGCCATCTTGGGATAAGCTTCTCACAGGGCTCAAACTAACAGAATGACCCAGGAGATTTCAGATTCCAGAAGTCTTTATTGTAATACTACCAACACCAGTATTGCCAAGTATATAGCTGCTGATGATTAATTAACTAGGCATGGATAACTCACAATTTGCATTGTTTTCAGTTAATAAAATCTATGTGTACAAAAATGAAGTCAAAGAGAATATGCCAAGTCCCTGGTGATAATATACTTTATTGTGGCATTTAGAAATTATTTCAACTTGTCTTGTCATAAGTTATTGTAAATGCTGTGACTTATTTAGTGACTAAACACAATCAGGAATTTTTTTCTTGCATAATTTAATATGTAGGATTAACACATAAGTTGAGAACACAGAAACTATAATTGATAAAAGAAATGTAAATATCAGGAATTACTTATTGCAATGTAGACTGTTTCCATAAGTTGAGAACACAGAAACTATGATTGATAAAAGAAATGTCAATGTATCAGGAATTACTTATCGCAATCCCTCTGATCTTCAAGTTGTGCTGTGTATATTGTATTCTATAGCACATCTCTGAAAGAAACATTAGAACAGCATCAAGTCCAGTTTTCACTATAGGGAAATTTTCACAGTAGATTCATGATGAAGGTCAATCCTATTGAACAAGGGACTAATTAAGTGTTCACCTTTGGCAAATGCCTCTTCGGGTTGTGCAGTTTACTCTATACTACTGCTCTCCAAAGACTTAAAATAGCTATAAAAACAGACCTATATAACAGAAAGGTAGGTTAGATTGCAGAGTTTAATATCAAGCTTGGAATAGAGTTTTTTTCTCTGAAATAATATAATAATGGGCAATTCTGCACACTGGATAAGCAGCCTCATTGATCTCCACGTGATAGAATGGGTGCTCATCTGCTAAAGTTGTTTATGGGATTTTCCAGAAAGTCAGCTTAAAACTGTGGGACTTCTCCTGAATGTTGATACTGAATGTTGATGCAGCCTTTGAGTGGTCTGTATCCTGCCCCCCTTGAAAAACAAACAAGCAAACAAACAAACACCTAGTGGAAAATAGGGAAGGTACTAAAGTACCTAAAAGGTTAGAGCTATAGAAATATACATAAAATTACAATAATTCCCAGAATAAAAGAACTGTATTTTGCTCTTCATTTTAATTTTTACTCCTTAAACAACAATAATAATAGTAATAATAATAATAATAATAAAATCAACTGTAGAAGAAATGAACTCCCCTTCATTCAAAAACATTGATGTTTTAATCTCTCAGATAATTCTTATTTGGAAGTTGGCTCTCAGGAGGCAAAGTTTGCACAAATAAATACACATACACACACACACAAATATGCACACTAACACATGGTGATCAAATGAAATAAGGAATTTTAGCCTCAGCTTGTTGACATTGTTCAATATCATTCAGCTAGCGGTTGCCAAAGCTACTACAAGGTAGAAGCTCCTGAATTGCCCAACAACAAGAAATTAACTGAATTTTTGATATAGGGAGCCAATACCCAATGCTCTGTCAGTTTCACCACCTGAATAATATAATCCTGGAGCCCTGTAGACGATTTAATAGGACTTGACTTGCTTTATTCTCTCCTCTCAATCCCACTGGGGCTGTGTTTCAATCTGTCAAGCCCTGTATCACTTTCATACAACATTCTTTTTACTGCTTGTATCTTGAATTTGACTCTTGTTCTCTGGGGATCTGAGTGAAACTGCCAGAAGTCATTTTCCCTGTCACCTTTAACAACCATCAGAAAGATGGAGCTACATCTACCTATGATGGGTTTGAGTTTTCACCTGACAAAGCACAGGCATGGAAAGATACTTTCGATTTACAAGTACCGTGGTGACTAGAACCTTGAATCGCTCTGTTTCAATAATTCGTAATCACAGTGGGACATATTCTGCTTCTTGAAATAATGTGAAGATTTTGTTTTCCTTTTATCACAAACCATCTACATGGGGAAGTAAATAAAATGAAATTAAGAAATGATGAGTAAAATTAAATCTTTGCATTGTTCTTAATACAACTAACTTAAATCTTCTTTTCATTAACATTTTCTTCCTTGTGATTCTGTAACTGGAATTTGGGGATATTTAAAATCCTTGAGCCACAAATTCCTCATTTACAATCATATTAGCTATTATTCATTTAGTATTTAATATTCATTTAGTATTTAAAATACACTGGGTACTATTCTTGCAGCTATATATGGAAAGATGTGTTTCACCTTCACAATGAGGAAAGTGTTAGTATGATTCCCATTTTATTTTCTTTTATTTTTATGTGCTATTATTGGTGCATTACGGTCTCACATCACAGTGGACATCAGTTTGACAGTAACATACATGCACACATCTTTTGGTGTCCCCCTTTCCCCTCCCCCGAGTACAGAGTACTGAACTTGATGTTGGTATATTCTCATGTGTACACATGGTCAATGGTAATAATTTCATTGATGAACTTCTTTCTTCCCCTTCCCCTACCTCTTCCCCTTCCCTTAGACCACTTCCCTGGCTCCACTGAGGCTTCTCCACCATTGTATGAAGTCCCTTTTGTATCCCCACCACTCCCTAGCTTGCGCATATTAGAGAAAACATATGACCCTTCTTCTTCTGTGGTTGGCTGATCTCACTTAACATAATGTTCAACAGATGAATGGATTACAAAATTATGGGAAATGCACACAATGGAATTCTACTCAGCAATAAAGAAGAACAAAATAATATCATTTACAAGAAAATGGAAGGACCTGATTCTCATTTTATACATTAAAAACCAGTAACTACCAGAAGAAATGACACATCTTCTACGGGCATTCTTGTTTCAGTTCTCAGCCCTCTTTTCCAGGATTTGAGCAGTGTAAAGAAATACGTTCGAGCCAGGAAACTAGAAAGCAATCATCTCACAGTGAAGGCATGGTTTTAGGTGCTGAAACAGGGTAGCTCTAATCCTTGGAAAGCCTAGTTTAACAAGTTGCTTAACCACTGAAGTCAACATCTAAGCCATAAGTGATATTTTATTTAATATGCATATATGTGAAAGTCATATCCATGTGGTACCCTAGGTTTTTGTCTCATTTTCAAAGTAACTACTTTGCCAATAGGGAGTAACTCATTAGGATGGAATTGACACAGGGTGCAGCTGTGTTTCTTTTCTTCTGTTTCTTTGTGTGAGGCCCAAGCACTCACCTGGAACCACTAGACAGAAATGACAGGTGTATTCTAATGGGGTCCCTGATAGTCTTTATTTGTGCAATAGAATCATATCCAGGTCAGAACCGTAATGGAGACCTGGAACTTGTAAGATAGATGAGGGAAATTCAAAAGCACTCTCAATTTCTCATACACTCTCAATTTCTCAGATTCACCTCTGGTTGAATCTTTGAGGTTACTTTTGGGAAGTGAGATATTGTCAAACATACAATGAAATATCATTAAGGGATGCTGAAAGAAGAAAAGGCCAATGATCCTGGAGTATTACTCTCTGTTTATCAGATTTTATTTATTGGGAATGCTCTGTTTCTTTATATTGTAAAACCTGATAGTTAAAATTTGATTTATACCTTCAATTATGTCTTGAAAGATGATGTTTTAAATAAGTTGCACAATGATACATTTACTATAATTGACATTTTGAGTGATAGTTAAGAACATAACATAAAAAATCATAGTCATATTCTTCCAAAGAAGATAAAGGGAGAAATAAGCAAGTTAAAGAGGCCTAATAACAATTTCAAATATTGTGTTTCCAATAAAGTAGTATTTTTCTGTGTTGCACCTAGATGACATAGACTAGGTAATCATTTGATTCAAAATGTCTTAAAACACATGCTACAACCTTTAGGTAATAGGTAGCATTTTATAAAATATCTGCGCTGTGACAGGGTCTAAAGTGATTCCCAATAATTCCTGCCCTCCTGGGAATCCAGGCCTTTGTGTAACTCCATTTCTTAAGTGCAGGTGACACCCGTGACTTGCTTATCAATAGAATAGGGCAAAGGTGATGTGATGGGACCACACTCTTATTAAGTTATGCTATATGACAAGAACAACAGGATGTCACTCCAGTAATGACATTATGTTATATAAGATTCTATTTTAGCAGACTAAGCAAGGACTCTCCTTCTGGCTTTGAAGAGGCCACTCGCCAGGTGGTGAGCTGCCTATGGAAAGGGCTGCATGGCAGGAAGCTGTGGTTGGCCTTCAGGGTCTGAAAGTAGCCTCCAGCCGCTGAGAATCTGACGCATACAGACACAAGGAAATGGTTTCTGCCAACTACATAAATGAACTTGGAAGTGGATTTCGCGCTAGTTGAGTATCCAGAGGAAAATTCGCCTAGCTCAACATTATACATCCTTGTGAGACACTGAACAGAGAAGTCTGTTGAGCTGAGGAACTGTCAGATAAATGTATGTTAAGTCACTAAATTTGTTCTAATTGTTACACAGCAATAGAAATGAAACATGTGGATTTTAGAAAACATTTGGTGTGTGAATATCAAGTGTGAAATTGCATTTGGCATTGAATCTATGCATGTGTATATGACTGTACTTCTCCCAAATCAGTTTTCTTTTCTTTTCATGTTAAGATTAGAAAGTTTTTGTTTATGGATTCTATTTTAATTTCATAAAATCTATTTTATTGATTCTTTGACATTTGTTTTATGCTGCTTTATGATTCTGTACATGTTCAGTTTTAATAGATGTGTTTTTGATAAAAAATGTTTAGTTTCAAAATTATTTGGTTCAAGCATCTGCTTATCATTTCAAGTTTGTTACCTTGAAACCACTTATAACTATCAGTAACTGAGAAAGCGGTCTTGAAATCTGCTGTTAGTTTTTCATTTGAATGAACACTATTTTCACTAATTTTTCTTTATAAATATTATTAGTACATACATATTTCCAATTGTTGCATAATTCTGGTGAATTAAGTCATATACATATATGTATATATCTTTTTTGCAGTGCTAGAGATTAAACCCAGAGCCTCCCACATACTAGGCAAGTGCTTTGCCACTGATCTATGCTCCAAGCCCTCTATTCTTTTACTTTCAAACTTCCTGTATCCTTAGATTTTCACTTCATAACTTAAAAATATATAGTCGTATTGAAACCTTCTTTCCTTCTTTCCTTTTGATGCTGGGGATTGAACCCAGGGGCATTCTACCTTTGAGCTACATCTCCAGACCTTTATATTTTTTACTTCGAAATAGGGTCTCTCTAAGTTGCTGAGGCTGGCCTTGATCCTCCTGCCTCAGCCTCCCAAGTACTGATGTTACAGGCTTGTGCCACCATGCCCAGGTCATCCTAATACTTTCTTTGAATTGGTGAATCTGTGATTATGAATATGTTAGACTTATCTCTAAATCTTATTTTGCATTTTATTTTTCCCTCTACTTTTTGAACTTTATCTTTCATCTGTCTTATTTTTTTCCTCTTTTTACTTTTCTGGGTTATGTTTTATAATCTCTCCTTTTTACTGCTGTTAGTACTTAACTTTGTATTACCAACGTTAATAAAGTTTAAAGTTAACTAACTTAACTTTCCCAAAGAAACTCCATAACACTAGAGTTTTTAGTCATAAGCTTTCAAACCTACATGCTATTGTGACTTATTTTAGTTCTGTATTTTTAGAACTTGTGTGGTAGATAGCACTTTGTCCTCCATAAACTTTGGACCCTCATGTTGCCCCCATGAATATGTTATGCTACATGAGGCTTTGTAGAGTTAATTAATATTTTAATAATCAGCTGACTTTAAAATAGGCAGATAAGACAAAGCAGGATGTGGTGGTGCACACCTGCAATCCCGGTACTTAGGAGGCTGAGACAGGAGGATTGCAGGTTCAAGGCCAGTTTCACCAATTTAGCGAGACAATGTTTCAAAATAAAAAATAATATTGGACTGGGGGTGTAGCTTAGAGGAAGAGTGCCCTTGGGTTCAATCCCTAGTACACCCCCCCCACACACACACATGCACGGCTGGATGACATGGGTGGGCCTAATCAAACCACATGAGCTCTTTAAAAACAAAGATCTTTCTTAGGCTAGCAGCAGAAGGGGCAGCAGAAGAATTCAGGGAGAGAAAGACTGCCCTGCCATTGATAACTGGAAGATGAAGGTAGATGGTAGAAAACAGGTGAAGGAAACAAATTCTCCCATCCTGAAGGAGGAGCTGGCAAGCAGGATTTTCCCCAGAGCCACAGGCAAAGAGCCCAGGCTGGGTGACACAGATTGCAGACTTGTTGGGCTCCGAGTGGATGAACTAACTGGCTGAGTCTTTCTGTGCCTGGACTTCAGACCCATTGAAATGAGAGACAATAAAAAGGTATAATTTTAAGATGTCAAGCTTGTAGGACAGGCTTTATATTCTTCATCCAGAATGCACGGGACCAGAAATGTTTCAGATATCAGAATTTTTTGGATTTGGGAATATTTGCATATACATAATAAGGTATCTTGAAATGGAACCCAAGTCTAAACATGAAGTTCATTTGTGTTGTGTGTATGTATTTACACATGTAGTGTGAAGATGATTTTGTACAATATTTAAATAATTTCATGCATGAAGCAATAAGTATAGATTAAGCCAGCAGAAGGCATGGGTGTCACTGTATTACTGCCCGTGTGGATTATTACGGCTATCTGATATCACCATCGTTTCTGACTTTGAATTTATATGATACTGCTAAACAATCATTTCCTTATGCTTATTCACACTTAATAGTAAAAGACTCGATGGATCATTAACACAGTGAAGACGTCATGCGTTCAGGGTGAGCGAGCAGCTCGGTGGATCCCAGTGTCAGCTGTCAACAAGAGCACACAGGAGTGGCTTCTGTCTCCACCTACGAGGCTGTGTGCTGGTTGAAAGGCAAGTGAACCTGCATTTCATTATTCTGGGCTGAGGAAGAACATCAGCAGCAGCTGGGGGACCAGGAAGCAGGTTCTCTAGGGATAAGGAGGCATTTTTTTAATTTATTATTTTTTCAAGGGTCTCACTAAGTTGCCACAGTCTTCGCTGACCTCGATCCTCCTGTCTCAGCCTCCAAGCACTAGGATTACAGGTGTGCACCACCACGCCGAGCCATAAGGAGGCAGTTTCCTGGATGGCTTTTTACAATGTTTCCGTCAGAGTCATTTGCCTCCTTTATTGCAGTTTTTGTTTTAGAAGTCTCTCCTTGATTTCATAAACTGACACGAGTTCTTGTTTGGTTATGAATGCTTGCTGCTCTACTCCCTCATTTAGTCCACTGCACATTTTCACCTTACGGTTGTGGGCAATGCTCTTGCTGCGTTCACAATGCCATCTTCACCAACACTATCATGAGCAGCTTGATGCAGGACCATTTTGGCTATTTCACCAACAGCCAATGAATAAAGTCCTGGAGCCTCGTTATCAATGTTCAAAGCTTCTGTAGTGAGGGAACCCACAGAGACACAACAGACTCCAAAAATCCAATTTTGAGGTCTTTATTTACTGACCGGTCAGGGCCACACACACACACTTGGTGAGTGCAGCCCCAAGGCTCTATTGACGGCCACTTATATAGGAAAAAGTACAGTTTCACAGGATCAAAAGTTAAAGTTCACATAATTTTAGAATGATGGAAAACAACTCACTTGAGACCAAACAATATATGTTTACCTTACATTTGACATTGCTTGGGTTTTCTACATCTGCATAAGCAAAGCGGCAGGGATACAGAAGTCAAGGTTAAGCATTATGCAGCGTTAGCAGAGTTCACGGCAACCCTGCCTTAAGCCAAACATTCTTAGAGGATCTAATGGCCTTGTAGTGCTCAGGTCGCAATATGGAGTAACTAGTGTTAAAGTTTAAGCATACCTCATCTCACTTCTTCAATGTCTACTTCTTCTAGCTTACAAATGTCTTTGAAGGTATATTGTTCTTACATATGTAAGACATCATTATTTTCTCACTTGACACATGGAATCCTTCAAAGTCACCACCTGGTTCATCAGCATCACTGAACATAGTCAGAAGTCCAGAGGTTGAGTCAGGCATGCACAACTGTCTTTGGTCAGTGTATTCCAAGCATTGTCAACAGCAGATATAGCATCCTTTACATCCTCTATGCTAAACTAAACTCCTTTCAAAAACCTAAACACACACACACACACACACACACACACACACACACACACACACCTTTATTCACTGCAGTTAGCGTGCTGCTCAAGAAAGTATTTTTCTACCAGGTGTGGTGGCGCATGCCTGAAATCCCAGTACTCGGGAGGCGGAGACAGGAGGATTTCAGGTTTGAAGCCAGCCTCAGCATCTTAGCTAGGTTCTCAACAACTTAACGAGAAGACCCTGTTTCCAAATAAAAAATAAAATATGGCTGGGGGTGTAGTTTGCAGGTGGAATGTCTCTGGGGTCAATCCCCAGCACCACACACACAAAAGTATTTTATATTTACTGTTCATTGATCTAAGGATATTTGAGTCACATGCCAAATTAACAAAATCACATATAGAGGAAAGTATAAGGCATGAGCATTATTTTTGATAAGAATTGAGTTGGAGGATGGGAAGAATAAGAGTCAAAGAATAACAAAGTCTTGCAGTCATCACCCAATCCGGCTTCCTATAGTGAGCATGAGCCACTGGTACAAAATGTTTGTACAGCCAGTGGAAGATTTTTCAAGAGGATCAATACCTGTCTATGAGATTCATCGATGTAGTGACACACTTCAACAATTTGTTTTTTACATGGTATGATACTGTATTTTACAGATAGATACATGGGTTGTGAATTACACTGCCAGAAATATTCTTATGCATATCTTTTGGTTCAAATATATATTATTTATGTATTATATATGTTATTATTATATATATTGAGAAATTTGATTGCTTCATATCCTTTCAAAATCTTTAAAAAATTCTTTTTTTGCCATTTGGATGAGAGCGTAGTGGAATCTACCTGTGGTTTTAATGTGCATTTTCCAATGTCTTAGTGATGATTTCATTTTCCTACTGGACATTTAGGTACCTTCTTTTGTGCAGTGACTCTTCAAATATTTTGCTCGCCTTCTTAAACTGGATTGCCTGTCTTTTAGAAATTGATTTGTCGGGTTTCTTTCTATAGTTTGGAAATGGTTCCTTGTCAGAGTCTCTTTGGAAGAAAAAGAAATGTAACAGCGAAGGAAAGAGGCTGTGAGTCAGATGGAGAAACATTTTCACTTACTGTGGTCTATATCAGTGCAGACCCAAAGCCAAAATGTGCAAGCAGCATTTCCAATAGTTACCGATGGCCTGTTTCATCCTGTTAATCCTGTCTCCAGCAGCTCCTGAGAACTGGAACACGTGTCATGTGTAGGTGAGGAGGTAAAGTAAAATCACAGGTTCTGAAGGGCGAGTTAGTACAATGCCGGTGTTAAAATGTTGCTTACATTGCCCAGTTATTTTCCATTTGTGAACAATACTTCCAAATGCTTCGCATAGCAAAAGGCTCTATATGTATGTTAAATTGAGGAGAGTCTTGAAAGTTCATGCTCCTAATGAATGGGGATTCAATTGATAAAGGTTTTCAACCAGATAATTATAAAGAGTTCTAAAAAAAGTAGGAGCTAATTGAATCTCAATTTACTTCTCTTTCTGCATCAGCAGCATGATTTTAGGAACTTTTTAAAAATAGCCGTATTATGCTCAAATATTTCATTATAGCATGACATTAATGATCTTGTAAGTAGGCTAATTGTAGATTCCATTGCAGACCTCCTTTGGAGATACTTCTGTTCAACACTTCAGAGCTCAGAGAACAGATTTGGTAGAAGAGATCTAAATTCAAAAGTCCACCCTTATATTTGTGAGTTTCTTTTACTTTCTTAAATTTAAAAGAGTTAGAAGTAGAAGTTAGAGTTACAAGGCAAATTTTGTGTAAAAGTACAGACTATGTGAAATCACAAAGAGATTTTCCTATCTCTATATGACCTGGGGAATTTTTGGGGGTTCTTGTAAATTTTGCTGTGGGCAAATTCTGTAATATTTTCCCTGTCTATGTTCTCCCATACAAATATATATATATATGTATGTATATATATATATATATATATATACATACATATATATTTGTTACTGGGGAGTAAATCCAGTGTACTGGGGAGTAAATCCAGGGTCATTCCACCTCTGAGTTACACTGCCAATTCTATTTTATTTATTTATTTTTATTTTGAAACAGGGTCTTGCTAAGTGGCTGAGGGTCTTACTAAGTTGCTGAGGCTGGTTTGTGATCCTCCTGTCTCAGCCTCCCAAGTCCTGGAATTACAGGTACGCATCATTACACTGGACTCCATCCAAAGATTTGATAAACTCTTGAATCGTTTCTCCCCATACAATGCTGCATATAACTTCAGGGTGTTCACACACTCAAGATCCCCATCCACAGGTTTATGGATCCACAAATTTCAAAACGCTGATGTAGATGACGAGATGGCTCCCTATTACAAGACCTGACACAAACATTACTTTATACTGTTTTTTGAATGCTTAAGTAGAAATTAAAAGTATTTGCTCTTTGTGTCTGGATTTTTGGGGATTGATACCATGTCTGTGAGATTTATCAATGTAGTAACATACTTCAGTAATTTGTTCTTCTTTACAAACATATAATATTATAGTTTGTGTGGATTGATGCATGGGCTATGAAACATTGCTAATATATTCTTATACATCTATCTATCTGTCTGTCTGTCTGTCTGTCTATCCATCTATCTATTCATCTATCATCTATCTATATCTATCTATCTATCTATCTATCTATCATCTATCTATCTATCATCTACCTATCTACCTACCTACCTACCTGTCTACCTGTCTACCTACCTGTATACATAAAATTGGGTATATATCTAAGTGTAGAATCACTTCACTTGAACATTTCACCACAACATAGTTCTAGGGCAGGAGGAGGTAGAATGTTGTGCTAAGAAAGGAAGATGGAGGGCTTTGTATATTAAGTGTTGACAAGGTATCACAGTTATTTTTTGAAGGTCTTACTTTGTCATTAGTGTGAAAACCATATAAATTTAATGACTGGAAACCTAAATATGATGAACTCCTTTAAAGTCACATTCCCCTCACTGCTTGATCAGCTTTAGGAACTCAAATGAGCACAATTCTGTCACATGTTTCAGAAGTGCACAATTAAGACTTTTCACTCATTGTTTTGAGAAGAGTAAAATGAACCAAGTGTCTGGGTGAATAGGAAAAGAATATGTCTCTAAAATTTTTCTGCCCATGATTGCTAAAGAAGTACCAGAGTGCCTAGCAAAAATCTATTCTTATCGGTTACTTTGCTGAATTTGCTAGAAATTTAAGATTATATAATCTAGGGATCCATTGAGTTTTTAAATCCTCCTTGACAATAAACTGTGTATTCCAGAAATTTTGCCAGATATGATAGCTTATTTCTCATTGTATATGCAGTGCTCCTAGCAATGAAAATATAAAATAAAATTCAAATTGAATAAACCATTTTTATTATCATATTAGATTTTTATTTTTCCTTGAAGCTTTTCAATCTGCATTTGTTACTGATGTATATTATACATATAAATCTCTGTCCTGCTGTCTCTGTCTCAATTATATGTGTGCGCGTGTACATGTAAAATATGGGACAATGAAACCTGGGCAAACAAATTTCTGGTAATAATTTAGAAATGAATCAGAAATTTAGGAATTAAATTTCAGTTATACTATCTCCTTTTTTTGTGTGTGTGGTACTGGGGGTTGAACCCAGGAGCATTCTATCTGTTAGCTATACCCCAGCCCTTTTTACTTTTTATTTTAAATAGGGACTCCCTGAGTTATCGCATGCTAATCTCAAACCTACAATCCTCCTGTTTTAGCTTCCCAAGTATTGGGATTACAGGTGTGGCCGTGTATAGCTCAGTTATATTATCTCTTTTTTTTAAAAAAGGATAAAACAACTTAGTCAAATATATTTTGATTTTGCTCTGTAGGAAACATTTTAAAACAATTGAGATGTTTGATAAATACTTTCTATAAACTTCTTATTTAACACAAAGCATTTAAGGTTATAAAATTGTTAAAGTTACACACAGTGTAATCCCAGTACTTGAGAGGCTGAGATAGGAGGATCAAAGGTTTGAGACAGCCTCAGCATCATAGTGAGACTCCCAGCAACCTAGCAAGAACATGTTTAAAAAAAAAATAAGGGCTGGGGGTATAGCTTACAGGTAGAACACCCCTGGGTTTAGTCCCAAGTAACATACACACACACACACACACACACACACACACACACACATTACATACAGTAAGACATATACATAGAAGGTCACATGATCAAGTTAGTTTCTTGCATAAAGCTCCTTTATCGTTCTGTATTAGGCTAAACAGCACCCCATCCTCCAATCGACATCTGCCCAGAATCTGTGAATGTGACCTTAAGTGGACATAGTTTCTTTGCAGATGTTATCAAGTTAAATGTTGTCCTACTGGATTATGGCGGGACCTAGTTTAATGACTGATGTCTTTCAACCTACCATAGGGTCCACTAGGGGAAATTTGGACACAGAACTAGAAAAGATGACTATGTGAAGATGGAGGCAAACATTGGAGTTAAGTTGCCAAGAGCCAAGCAATGCCAAGGATTGCTGGCAGCCACCAGAAGCTAGAAGAGACAAGGAAGCACTTTCCTCCGGCTTCTTTGGAGGGAATGTGGCTTTGCTGACACCTTGGTTTTAGACGACCACCCTCCACAAATTTAAGAGAATACATTTTTTTTTTGTTTTATGCTATCTGCTTTTTGATAATGTGTTACAGAACCCTTAGGAAATGCATTTAGATTTTGGTGTTTCCAGATGAAATCTAAAATCTTTACTAGGGCTTAAATGACATTTTGGGATCAGGGATGACTTGCAGTCTTCAGCTCATCATGTCTTCTTCTTGCCTTATTCTTTTTGTGAAGTTCATTGAGCAATGGGACCATTACCAATTTAGAATGCTGCTGTAAAATTAAATTGTATGTGTTCCAGGATGTATATAAATTTCTACTTTAAAGTTAAAATGTTTTGCCAAGAAAGTACTATGGGGCTAAATCTCTAGGTGCAAATAGGGATAGCACAGAGATGCCTTCAACAGCTGGACTTTTCAGTCAGGATAAAAAACGTACATCAGTGCTGAATCATTTTTAGGTCTGTAATGATTTGTGGGGGTAGAAATGGCAAATAAAACAGTAACCCACCCATCTGTAAAAACTTATCGTAAAGATTAATTTTTTGTCTCAACTTGAATGTGTCAACAATGCCCGGATAACTGATAAAACATGATTTCTGGGTGCGTATATGACGGTGTTCTTGATGAGACCAGCATTTGAATCAGTAGGCTGAATAAATAAAATTTACCCTCACCAATGTGGGTGGGCATCACCCAACCACTGATAGCTAGAATAAAACAAAAAGGCACAAGGAAAGCAAACTCCCTCTTTGAGATGGGGCATTCATATTCTGGTTCTCTGGCCTTTCGACTCCTGGTTCTATACCAGTGCTCCCTTCCCCATAAAGATCTTTTTTTTTTTTTTTTTTGCGGTACCGGGGATTGAACCCAGGGGTGTTCTACCTCCACGCTACACCCCTGGCCATATTTTTTATACTTCATTTTGAAACCGGGTCTCACAAAGTTGTGGAGGGCCTCACTAAGTAGAGAGAGAGAGAGAGACAGGGAGAGAGAGAGAGAGAGAGAGAGAGAAAGAGAGAGCTGAGGCTGGCCGCGAACCCGGATCCTCCAGTCTCCGCCTCCCAAAGTACTGGGATTACAAGCGTGCGCCACCACGCCCGGCTCCCATATAGATCTTAATAGTTCTGTTTCTCTGAGGAGCCCTGACTGATACACTTATTACATCATAATTCCTGGTATGATTTAGTTTAAAAATATGATTCCTAAGACTGTGTCATATATTCAAATGCATTAATATTAACTGTATATTTTATGGTGTTTTGTATGGGGGACTACTTGGCACAAATCCTATTTTGGCTAGTCACCTTCAATATCAGGGACAAACAGTACGTTGAAAAGAGCTTTGGTCAATTAGCCCTCTCCCAGTTCCCACCCCCATTTCCTCCCCCTTCCCTCCTTCTCATGCTCAGCATAGTAGTTGACTTTGATAAGTCTGTGTATGTACATCCTGTGCATTACTTGACCAATGTGTGCATGATTACCTCTACCACCCTGAAACACATCAAGATGTATGATTACAATGCACCAATAAATTAAAAAAAAGAGAAGAACTTTGGTTCTGAGGTCATAATTCCATATCAGGATTTTTTTCTAGCTTTGTAAATACTGGCATCTTTTTTACCTTATGTTTTCTCACCAATAGTCATCAAGATAATTAATTCACAAAATTATAGTGTTTATTATATAATACATAATATTATATCCTGGTATAAAACCCAACAAAGCCAACATTTCTCTTAGGAGTGATGGCAAGTTCATTCTTTTAACTGTGATAAAATAGTGAGACATTAAAGACAATGTATTCCAGTTAGCTAATGCCATAAAACATGTTTTATAACAAGCTAATCCAATACTCAGAGGCTTAAAACAATGATCATTCTTATCACAGTTCTGTGGGTTGTCTGGGGTTTGACTGATCTAGTCTAGGCTCAACTAGGGGGATTCAGGTAAGCCATCTGTGTCTCTTAACTCCCCCTGTCACCAGTGAACATGTTCTCCTTACAGTAATGACAGCAGAGGAAGGAGCAGGAGCCATAAAGGAAATGAATGGTTTTGCAAGCCTCTGCTTATATCACATCTGTTAGCATCCTATTGGCCCAAACCAATTACATAGTCAAGTCAAAGCATGGGGGAAATATACCATATCAAAGCTGGGATAGACAGTAAAAATATTTTAAACTGAAACAGAGAATTAGAATCATTAATGCAAATCTACCAGTCACTGTTTTCTGTTTACAATCTAATCAAAAAAGGACAAGTCATGTTTTAATGTAAAAAGACATATGACAGAAAAAAATAAAGAAATTATCAACTGAGGTTTAGTATAAGGAACACAGGTCAGCTAGTGATTGTGGAGAGGGTATTGAGTCTGCTTCTACCTCTATAACCAAAGGAAACACAGTCCATTATCTCAGATGTGTCAAAAACATGTTTCTGTGGCAGAAAGGCACATAATTGCATAACACGTTCTCAACTGCTATAATCTTGAAGTTAACAAGGAAAAGGAAAGGCTCCAGTATCCCTTTCCATGTGCAACGTAAGGATCACTACCATTATTAATAACCTGCATTTTCTGATTTAATAATTTCTGGGTATCCTGCCCTGGTGGTAGTAAGCATAGAAGTAATTAATCTCTGATGTCATGAAAGTTTATAGAAATGTGATTAAATGTAAGTCAGCACATTCACTGATCAAAATCAGCTACAGTTTCCAAATAGCTACCACTCCAATAGCAAATATACTCGAGGACTATTGTCTCAAGAGAAAGTTCTGTGATCTCCCGTCATTATTTTACTTAGAGTAGGGAATATGGTGGCAAAGTCAGATGGCCTGTTTGTGTCTTAGCTTTATCGCAGAATCATGTGACCACTACAGTTTTTCAATTTTTCTCATTCCATTTCTACCACTGTAAAATAGGTCTCGTTTCATCATGCAGGGTTGTTAAGAGAATCTCTTGAAACGATATTCATGAAAGGATTTTGCCAAGTATAAATGATTAGCCATGTGTCTGATATGTCTTCAAAATTTTGTCAATTAACTTCACAGAGAGGACTACAAGATAAGGACATGATGAACCTGTTTGCAAAATGCCTTAAAGGTTATGTTAAAGATTTTTGGACTTCATCTGGGAGCAAGACTAGCTGAGCGCTCCCTTCATCTTTGTTCCTTGGCTGCAGAGTGCATCACTTAGGCCAAAGTGTGGCTTAATTTACCTGGTTCCTGATCCAGGAACACAAAGGGAGGTAGTTTGGAATTGCTGTTGCCAAGTCTCTACAGCTCACATGGCATTTACTGGTTTGTAGGTTTTTAAGTTTTGCATTTTCTGAAACTGTGATGATCGCCACTCTAGAAAAGGCCTACAGAGGAAGACATCATCGTGAGACAACTTGAAGACAACTGATGTATTGCTATTCCAAATGTGGCTTGAGTTATCTGTTTCTATTTTCTTCTCTCATCATGGTTGCTTTGTGACCAATGGCAAGCAACAAATGCAAATGTCACTTTCAAGTTGAAGCAATAGCCTATGTCTACTTCCTTCAAGAAAATAAAAAGGATGGTGTTTTTATTTCTCCATGCAAGCATACTGTAATTACTTTAGCAGATATGAAAAATACTGTTGTTAAGGGGGAGACTTGGAGGTTAAAAAGACTTAATTTGTAAGAAAATACAGAATCAGGGTCTTAGTAAAAATAAACTATATAGTGAGTACTTGTGTTTCAGATTTGTCATAAACTAAAGCTTATCCTTGGCATGGAAATAGCTGCTCAAGAATATCTCATCTTAACTAGATTCAAAGTGTGGAGCGAGGCTGCTCTTCACTTCGTGGATGAATGTTTGTTTCACCCATGATGAGTATGAAACCTGCTGATACATCACCAAAAAATGGCAGATTTTCTTTTTTAAGCAAGCAAAGCAAAAAGCAGCAGGAAGTAAATTCAGAGTTGCAGAATAAAATCATGTAAGAATCTTGTTTGATGCTACTGAAAAGTAATTGGATTTGTGAATACCGGGCAAACAGCTCAATGAAAAGGAAATGATATGCTGATGTGTTGACATTTGAGCTTGCCTTATAGAAAGGAGGGAAAAAAAAAAGAAGCCTTAAGTTTGAACTTGTGGAAATCTTTTCCCCCTTTTATGACTTTTTGCATGGGGATTGCCTTTTCCTAGAAATTAGTTGGAAAAGGTTTGGAAATATATTCTAATATGCTTAAGATAGTTTTAAAGAGGATATTTGAATATATTAAAAAGAGGATAGAATGTCAAGGGGGAAGAGTATTCATTTTTAGAATTATTAATAATTGAGTATGTTTAAAATGTGATGGCCAAATTCAAACTAAAATAAGGAGCTCAGTTAACAAGATATTTGTTATTGTCAGGATGACTGCAACCGAAGTCAAGTTAAGCCATTTTTAAAAATAAATAGCTTTTTATGTGGAAGGTGATGAAACCCTCTAGCAATACAGCTGGGGCACATCTGTGTTATCTCGACAATATTCTGAAGTTGAAAGTTACGCATTTATCCATAATGCATGCCTTTGATTCCCATCTGCATTACCAAGGGCTACTTTGTTTTCCATTGTGCATCATTCTGCAAAACATATGCAAATCTCTAATTGTGCATTGAGAAGTGGCAATTCTGGGTAAGTTTTATCCCAAAGTAGTTTTGATTAAACTGTTTAGCAGTTATTCTAAAACCATGCTTCTGATCACGTTGTCTATTGTAGGTATGATACTGTCAGGGTGATCTCGATAGCTCTGTGGAGAGTCCTAATGAGTTCCCGGGAAGGGGAAACTCACCTCAGGGTCCCCAGGGTCCTTGGGTCTGTGTAGAAAAGAATTTCAACACGTGACAGTCAAAGAAAAGACAAAGGTTTAATTCAAGAAAAGGGAAACACGTTTAGGGAAATGTGGGCCACCTTAAGATGTGAGAGCAGCAGCCGGAATTCTTAGTCTCTTTTTATAGGTGCTGGAAATGGGGAGGGGGTTAGTTAGAGGGAAATGCCTTCTTTCTTTGAAGTTTTTCCCTCCGGGCAGAAGATGTTGATAGATGAAGAGTCTGATGGCCCCTAGGGTGGTCAGCTGAGTGTAACAACAGGTGTGATCTTTTGGAGTTCTGGTGGAAGGTGAAGTTCTTTCTCTTCCAAAACTAATCTCCTCAGGAATTTTGGATGTGAAGCTAGCCCATTGTGTTCTTTAAAGATATGGGTCTTTGCCTCTTTTTGGCTTGTCCCAAGCAAGCCTGCAAGGCAAGCTTAGGACTTTAGATTACTCCTTCCCTCTTGTCTCCTTTCTACCTAAAATTTTATTTCTTCTATTTTACCTTATCAATACCAAGGTTGTAAAGGGATCAGTATATCCTGCATACCTTATGGTATATATGGTGTCAGTCAGGAGCAGGTAGAAAGATAAATTCCTGGCTACAGGCCATGTAGCCTCAAACTCAGTTTTTTGTATATAAAGAGTATGAGTGCATCTGTTATCCCTAAATTAGGTCCATCCTGCAGTATTTGGTAGATGAGACACTTAAACACCTTTCCAACAAATCTATACAGATGAGGTAAGTTATTAACTTAACCTTAAAGAAGCGGAGGCCAGTCATAGTGTCACCAAGTCCTTTCTTTACTGGTTCCCTTCCCTCGTGGTCCCATCTGGGGTGCCAAAATGATACAGAGTGTCTCCTCTTGTTTTTTTTTTTAATACTTTCATTGGTGCATTGTAATCTCATATCATTATGTAGTTCAGAGAGATAGGGACATACATGCACACAGCACTTGGTGAGTCCCCCCCAGTATTCTCCCACTCCCTCCCCTTCTCCATACATGATATTGAGATTGGCATTAGTAATTTCACTTATGTACATAAGGTCAGTGGCAGTGTCTCCTTCAATGATTCGTCCCCACCCCCAACGTCCTCCCTTTCCCCCATCGCTCCACTGGGATTTCTCCTCCCTTATCTAAAGTCCTTCTTGTATTCTGATTACTCCCTACCTTCCACATTGGGAGAAAACATGACCCTTCACTTTTTGTGACTGGCTAGCCTTTTATTGGGTTCTTGTCCAGTGGATTTCAACAAATGAAGTCCAAGGACTAATGAAGGGTATAGATATATGAAAGTTTATTTCAAGTCAAGGAAAGATAGAAGACAAAAACAGTTCCCACTTCCCAGGGGTGAGGGTCCCCGAAAGGGAGTAACTGCTGAAGTTCGTGGGAGATGAGCTTTTATACCTTATTGAGGTTTGTCATCTGTTCTTTTATGATTGGTCAGAATTGAGTCTTGGGGACCCAATGTCTTTTGCCCAATTTCAATCCTTAATTTGAATCATTATCTTGGGGGCTGATGGACTTTAATCTTCTGGGGCTGGTGGGCTGGAATCTCCTAGTGGGATCTAATCTCCTGGCAACACTTGTCTGCCTTCTGGCTTTGATCACCCTTGGAATTTATTTACGCCCGTTGGTTGTCCTGAATCGGCCCCAGAGAAGGGGCTGTTTGTTTTAATTTCCATAGATCCTACCTGGTCATGTTGCCCCCATAGCTCAGTAAACTTCTCTGCTTTTGTTCCTTTTGAAGATGGTCTCTTTTGACCCTTTCTGTTCCCAGGTCCTCTGCTCTGCCTCAACAGGACGCTTGTAAACTGAGAAGAATGTGGAAGGAAATATTATTTACCATCTATTTGCTTTGGAAGTAGAGTTTATGATTTAGGTAAGCATACAAGAGAATCAATATCATCTATATTATTTTATTGTTTACAATATAGTAATAGAAATTGAAACAAATGGTTTTGTCTTGCTGGAGTATACATTTTGAAGCATTGACTGGTGAGATAAGGTACTGGTGTGAGCAGGGGTCAAATAACATTATGTTCCATGTTGAGGAGATTAAAATTTATCCTATTGATGTGAGACATCAGTATGAATTGGATGAGCAATGAAGGCAGAGTAATTTGTTCAGGTTTCTGCTTTAGGAAGATTGCTCCATCTACAGAATGGAGGATGGATTATGTGGGTATGTGGGGCAGGAGTCAGAGCAGAAAAAAAGCAAGAACTTTCAGGTGATTAGTGTAAGAATCCAAGAAAGAGACAATAAAGGACTGGACAAATTACCTTTATTGGTATCAAAAGTTCCTTGACTTTTGAAAACAGTCCAGGGCTGGTTTTACTCAAATTAGAAAAAAACTTCATAAAACCATTTGAAGCTTGTTACTGAAGATTTAATTCATTTAGGCAGAAATTGTTTACTAAATTCCCACTATATGCTAGGTACAAATCTGTGTCCCAAGAATATAAGAGGGAGTAGGATTAATGTGCCCCCTATGTGCCTGCATCTAATAAATATATAATCTAGGGGGCATTGCAGAGAGAAGTACCCACAGAATAGAATATAATGTAGATATGTCAGTATGCAAATACACAGTTTACACAGGGTGGGTGTGGGAGGGGAATGGACATCTTATGCAAAGAATCAGTAAAAGTTTCTAGAGGAAGTGAGATCTGAATTGGAAGAGGATTAAGGGTTAGATGGGGACAGTATGGGGAGGAGAGAAAGCCCAGTCAGAGGAAAGAGAAAATTCATGCAGAAAGCCTGGCTAAGCCAAGAACTTGAAATCAGTCTAGCCTGGAGGGGCCAGACAGTGGTTCAAGTGGGGCAGCGCAGAGATGAGTCTCCTTGTACTGTGTATGTATTGTGCTGTCAGGAAGAACACACATTCCTTTGGGCCGAGGCTGTGTAATTGTTGCAATTCTTCCTGTCCTAGCCTCTTTAATATTCAGTGTGCACATCAGTTAGGGAGTACAGCCAAGGTGTTCTCAGGCAAAATGCAATTCCTTTCGGTGTGTAACTTCTGCTCACGCAGGGAGGCTGCCCCCCAACCCCATCCCCAGCAGTATTTACTGGTGGGAAACTGGAGTGCTCACAGCATGTATGCATTTCTAATCTGTAGACGTCTTGGATCTAGATGAGCACTTGTTCCCCCCCCCCCGGGAGTCTTCCTTCATGGCTCCCCACTCTGCAGTAACTAGAACATTGAGGGCATTGCCTTTGCTCAGACAGGTTTTCTAGTACTGTGAATCCAGTGTCTTGACTTTATTGAACCAATATAGTTTCTCCCCCTAATAGAAGTTTCCCTGGAGATCCCATGCTTACTGTTCTTTCCTTCTCTTTTCCATAGCAGGGCAGCCCTGACTGCTATTTATCAGAAGGTCTGAAAAGGAAGTTTAATTTCCAAATTATTCGAGGAGGCTCTTGGGGGGTGTCATTCACTGCACCGCTGACTCTGGACCGGTACAAATTGAATTCTGTGCATGCACGCTTATCTGTCTTTGACAGACCCTTAGAGTCTCGCCTCTCATAGTGCAGTATAGATGCAGAATCTGTAGCCATTCCCAGCCCCCTCACTTGGAGCCTATTGTCTCTCTCCTCTTTTATCACAGTGGCTTCTTCATCTAGAGCTCTCTGTCATGTCTGCTCCCCACCCCTGCTGACTGCTGCCCTCTTTCTCAAATGCCAAACATCCTAAAATGTTTATGGGACAGTCTCCAGATAAGCTGTGCCCTGAATAACAACATATTTTATTTTGAGTGTAGCCCGTGTCCGAAGATCTCTCAGTGTTTGCTGCACCTAATCAGAAAGAGCAAAGTGCAAAATGAAACTAGAAAGAAATAATTTGCCCAGAAAATCTCCAATTTCAGGAAAATAAAGCGAATACCTCTTCTTAACAATAGAATTGAAAGTGAAACCTGCTCTTGTTTGTCTGTTTGTATTTTTTTTTTAAGCTCAACCTCCAATCTTTTTGAAAGGTAAAGAGATATCTTAGAAATCTGGGGTAGTTGTTGCTTAAAAAAAAAGACAATTTTTTGACATCTGCAAGTAAGAATCACAGTGTGAATGAGATAGAAAGCTAGAGATCATCTTGGCCAGTGGCCACTTTGAGGTGGGGAGCAGGAAGCCAGGGGGACTGCTGGGGCATTCTCTGTGGTAGGTATCGCTGATAAGCTGGCTCCTTTGTTGATTGGTTGCTTTGCATCCGTACATTTTCCTAGTTTCCTGTGGGATGGCCACTGAGCAGACAGAAATCGAGAAGAATGAATACCCCAAAGACATGTGCCCCGCGAGCAATTTCTCTGAGAAAAAAAGGCAACCCACTCATTAGTAGGTTGGCTGGAACAGATGGATCCAGGTTATACATATGAAAAATGGACAGACAAGGAATGTGTAGGAATTGGGTAAGATGTCAAATATCCTCTCAAAATGTGCATGTGAGGGAAGCAGATATCTTAGGAGACAGCCTTTTTTAAACTCATAACTAGATGGGGATCCCTCACAGCTCCCTGCCCCCCAGCTAGATTTTTACAGAGAATAATACACTTTGTCTATACAAAAGTTGCTACTTGGGTCTGTTTTCACCCTCATTCATTAAATTATGCACCATAGTTCTTGCCAAAGTCTTTTATTAGGAGTCTAAGAAAGAACTCAGGAGGGCAGTTTGACTTCTACATGACGGCGCATTTGACTCTTCAGATTTTCCTTTGGTGGTAAATTTTGCTCCTGCTGACAGCAAGAATAATTGCTGCACACAGAGTTTAACTCTATTTTCTTGTTGGAATTTTTTTTTACAGTGTAAGCAATCTTGGACAACAAAGTTTTGCAGACCCAAATCCTGCTTCTGAGCAGGGAAAAATCAACTTGTGTTCGGGTGTCCATCCCTACAACGGCTTATTGTGTCACAAGGGAAAGGATGTTTACTTTGAATTGCTCTTGGTATTTCAGATGATAGAAAACAGGAAAATAATTTAATTTTTTAAAGTGTGCATGAGCCGGGCATGGTGGCGCACGCTTGTAATCCCAGTACTTTGGGAGGCGGAGACTGGAGGATCCGGGTTCGCGGCCAGCCTCAGCTCTCTCTCTTTCTCTCTCTCTCTCTCTCTACTTAGTGAGGCCCTCTGCAACTTCATGAGACCCGGTTTCAAAATAAAGTATAAAAAAATAGGGCCGGGGGTGTAGCGCGGAGGTAGAACGCCCCTGGGTTCAATCCCCAGTACTGCAAAAAAAAAAGTGTGGATGATAACATTTTTTATTAAATGAGCACAACTGCATGAGGTGAAGTCTTCATATTTTAGAGTATTCTCGGCTATTTAGGTATTTATGTTATTGTCTTCCCCTACCTGCTGACTACTGTGTATAATTTACTGCATTCTTCCTCCATTTGGTATTTCCACTTAGGAATAACAGTATTGTAGACAAGGAAATAGCTTCAGCATTAATGGGTCCCATCATCTAATTTCACTGATATGTCTTGTTTTACCTGTTTGGGATCCATAAAAATGTCCCCTTCTCTTTTAATCTTTCAAATATATGCAATAGGATCCTGAGTTCCCAGAAAATCTATTCTTTTCCCTGGGTTCCCTCCCAACTAATTACCAGGGACAGAAGAAATGCAGACACACTGATGAGCTGTTCTACTTCTTTATCATATGCTGACTTCTGTTGAGAGGTTGGAGCTTCCCCGGCTCCTCGAGTGCTGGTCTCAGACCAAGGCTGTGAGTCTCCGGTGCTTCCAGAATGACTCCTCTGGGGCCACTGATTTTTATTTCTGCCTTGTTGCCTAGTCAAAAAGAAAGCTTTCCTTTCTAGATTGGTGCTTATTAACTATCAGAATAGTGTGTTTTGTTGCGGCATGATCAGACATGCACGTAACATAATTTGATCAATTTCACTTCCTAGTGTCTCCTTTCACCCTTCCCCACCTCCCGTTTCCTCAACAATAATGGTCTCCATTCTATACTCTGTGACTTTTTTTTTTCCCCTCTAGCTTCCATATATGAGGTAAAACATACAATGCTTGTCTTTCTCTGTCTGGCTTATTTCAGTTAACATGATGATAGTCATTAACTACATACATCAGTATAGAGGTTCCTCAAAACACTAAAACTAGAGCTACCATCTGATCCAGCTATATCGCTCCCTGGTATTTATCTGAAAGAATTAAAGTCCACATACATGAGAGATACCTGCATACCCATGTTTATCATGGCACTGTCAGGGTGATCACGATAGCTCCGTGGAGAATCCTAAGGAGTTCCCAGCCTGGGAAGGGGGAGACTCACCTCAGGGTCCCCAGGGTCCTTGGGTCTGTGAGGAAAAGAATTTCCACATGTGCCAGTCAGAGAAAATACAGAGGATTAATTCAAGGAAAAGAGAGATACACTTTCAGGGAAACGCGGGCCACCTCAAGATGTGAGAGCAGCAGCCCCGAATTCTTACAGTCTCTTTTTATAGGTACTGGAGATGGGGAGGGGGTTGGTTAGAGGTACTTGGTGGGAAAATGCCTCCTTTCTTTGAAGTTTTTCCATGAGCAAAAGATGTGGATTCCCTTGGGACAGGGACAGGTCTTCCAGGAGCAGAGACGAGTGGAGATGAAGAGTCTGTTGGCCATCGGGTAGCCAGCTGAGTGTAAGGCTTTTTTTTTTTTTTT
>PVJS01021279.1:0-18969 GCA_004027185.1 Glis glis
AGAAGAGCTGAGGCTGCGAACCCGGATCCTCCGGTCTCTGCCTCCCAAAGTACTGGGATTACAAGCGTGCGCCACCACACCCGGCCTCTAAGGTCTCTTTTTAAGGGCACTATCCTGTTCATGAAGTCTCCACCTCATGACCTAATCACCTCCCAGAGGCTCCACCTCCTAATACCTTAGGGTTAGGATTCTGACATATGAATTGGGGGGGACTTAATCAGTCCATTGCACATGCCATATTATTAAGTAATTTTAGTCAATATGGTTTTATCATAAAAAGATCTATTAGGCACCCACATTTTCTGATTTACTTGTTTAATAGGTCCACTTCCTCAAAGTAAAGATAAGCATTTTTAACATATTTTTCCTTTTAAATCATTTGTCGAGGATCTTTGCCATTGCTAAAGTAGAAAATTGTGCTTACTTAATTTTTTCATTCATTATATATGCTATATTAATATACATACGATATGTATTTTCTCTGTAGGTTAGGAGTTGCTTTTTAAGTAAATGCAGTGATAGGCTGATATTTCTTACATCTCCTTATAATTAAAAAAAACCAACCAATTTAGGAAAGTTCTAGATTCGTTGTAAAGAACTTGCAGAATACAGAAGAATGGCTAGAATATAGAAATTGATAGAACATAGAAATTTCTAGGAAAAGGAGTTTGGAAAAAATGTAGATAATATGGGGGCAGATTATTTTCAAAATAATTTTTTAGAAAAGGAAAAGTTGTTCATGAAGGTTCAAATAGATTCACTATGGTCAAGTCATGTAGTCAAAATTCACTTTTAATTTTTGGAATAAGGTACCCTGATCGACTACGTGATTATCAGAGGTGTGTATCTGGGTTTCAGCAAGAGTTGTCCATGATGATCTAATCAATGAGGGCGAGAGTTATAAGTTGGGTGATGATCTTGTTATGTAGATCTTTGGGTGTTTGATGATTAACTATGAGAATGTTGCTAATTAATGCCAACTTTATGGAAACTTTAGTCTGGTTCTATGTATTAATAAATTCACAGAGAAGCATAATGGTATACTAATGAACTTTGAAGATACTTGAAATTGGGAGAGTTAGTTCTTATTTCAAATAACATGACACATCTAAAAACAGCAACAGAAACAAGTGGTAGAAGAGAAGTCTTAAGGAAAATAACGCTTATTTAATTTTTTCAAATTACAGATGTAGAAGGGGGAATGAATTAACTCTGAAAGTCATCAGAGGAAGACAAAGCGGTAATGGATAGACGTTTTAGGAACATATATTTTGTTTCAGTGAAAGAAAGAAATTGCTAACAGTATAGTTGTCTGAAACTGTGATGGACTGTCTGAGGTGGTACCCAACTGTCAATTTTAGATGGGTGTTCCAGCGACAACTGAATGAGCCCAGGGGCTGCTGGATGAGCATTTGGTAGTGTTTTCCACTAGGCATTCAGTACCAGATCCCACAGTGCCAATGAAGTGGATAGACGATATGGCATCTCCATTATTTAGAGGAAATCTCTCTTCCTCTAACTGTACGCCTTTTGATAGATATTGCAGTATGACATGTAGATTTCCGTATCTATATCATATCCATTTACTTAACTGTAAGTCCTTTGAGATAGAGAATTATGGTTTATAGTATTTTGCACATCACAAGTTGAAATAGTGAACAAATGAATGAATGAATGAATCATATAACGATATATTTTCTTCCATAGCATGCTAGCACTTCAGCTCTTTTTGGATGCTAATACACTGAATTTATTGTTCTTGTCTGGTTATATCCAGTCTGTCTTGTTTAACATTGTTTGGTAGAGCCAATCTGTTAGCTACTGGGATGTAAAGGCACCTAATATGACCCTCTTGGGGACAAAAACTGTGTTTTATTCATCTGTATGTCCCGAGTAACTGACTTACAGTAAGCTGGTTGTTGAAAATGGTGAGTTTCTCCTTCTCCAGAGTTTGGTTTTAAAAGATAAACTAGAGCTGCAATGTAGAAGGGCATTTCATGTGGAGAAAGCAACATAACCAAGAGGTGTGGTGTAGTATCACTGAGATCCGGTAAAGCACCCAGGTGATGGGGGCACGCAGGGGTAGGAAAGAATGTCCCAGTTGTGGTTGTCATCACAGCAGTGACTCCCAAGTGTTGTGCTAAAGGATGCAATATGGGCCTTGCAACTGTGTTCATTGAATTTGCCCCATGGGCATCTCTAGACTAGTCTACTTCAGGACAACTCTAACCCTTTATGAACATTTTCCAGTCACTGGATCATCTTCAGTAGGCCTGTTGTAGGTGGGGGGAGAGTTGCAGGGGAGCATTCATGGGATACCCAGAGTGACCCAGACTCTGGGGACTTGCACTGGAACCCCATTGTGCCAGGTGTTGAAATCACTGTCCTTTGGCATGGAAACTAACATTCCAGATGTTTGTGCATCCAGTTCACGTCTGTAATATTCTTTTGGATGTTTCAAAGTCTGGCATAGATGCATTAGTCTAGAAGTAATGCTGTTTTTGTCTGTCCTTTGAAAATTTCACTTTGTGGTGGGACCTTAATTCTTAGAATGCTGAGAGAAGCCAAGGACAGGGGACTAGTGACAGGGTCCCTCTTCAGAGGCAGCTGCCACATTCTCTTGGTCCAAGTGGATTCTTCTTAAAGTGTGCTTCCCCAAGTGGCTCCTTGTACTGCTTATGCAGTTGGTTAATTTTAAACTGATGTCAGCATTCACGGTTAAGTTGATCTAGAAAGCTCTCTAGCTTGACTCTTCATATGTGTTGCCGTCCCCTGATGATGATGGTGATAATTTTCTCTGTAGCTTCAGATCTAACAATGTCTTTAAGCAAATTGCTTTCTCACTTCCTACTTAGCTGTGCGAGCGGGAAAGAGAGAACTCGTTCTGGCGAGCATTAGGTGTGGTGCTCAGGCACGTGGGATTTCTTCTTAGAAGTTGCTTTCAGTTGCGTGCACATTTCATATACTTGATGCGCTTTGCTGCTGAGAGCTAAGTAATCATTTTCCACTCTGCTGCCACAGTGATTTACACTTTCCTGAAAATCTTTGGATGGCTCCCATTTTACTAAAGATAACATTTCTTCCCTAGATTAGCAGGGCCCTTCAGGGCCTGGATCCTGCTTACATTTTCTCCATTCCTGTCTTAAAACCACATGGAACTTGCACTGCTCTGTTCCTGGAACTTGCATTGTTTCCTCCCACTATGACCTTTGCACACACTGTTCCTCTGCCTGGGGTGGAATGTGTTTTCTCTACCTCCTTCCTCTGTCGTACCCACACTCTGGATTTCAACCTGATCAGCATTTCCCCTAGAAATCCTAACTTGAGCTGCTGCCTAGGTAGACTCCAGCTTCAAGCTCACACATCACTGACGTGTTTATGTGTGTTGCTTACAAGTATACATCAATTCTTATGATAATTTGGTTAATATCTTTCTTTTCCACTACAAACAGAAACCCAGTCAATATTGTTTATGATGGGTCTCCCTGGCATAGCACCATGCCAGGCAGAGAAGTGTTCAAATATTGTTTGATAGATGAATGAAAAAATTGTATTATATTTAAATGTTTTTAGATCTCATGTCCCTGGTAAAGAGTAATTGATCAATAATTTGTCTCATCCTGCAGTTTTTTTCCAGAAATTTTAGGACTATTCAGTAGACTGAGATCCCTCTAAGGATTTAGAAAGTCATGTGACAAGGGTGGATATGGTGAAGTTTGGAGCCAGGTAAATTTGATTTCAAGTCCTTGCTCTACAACTTTGCTTACTGGCTTTTGTGTCCTTTGAAATAGATCTCAAACTCTCTGAGACTTAGTTTCCTCACTGAGTAAATAAATAAAATGTGGCTAAACATCTCATTATGGAAATTTAGTGATGTCTATTAAAATTTTAAGGGTTTCTAAATTTAACCAAGAAATCTTGCTTGCAAAAATTATACTCTAATAGATACAGGGTATTTTCTATAGCATTATTAGTAAAATAATTAGAAACTAAATGTTCAGCGAACTGGTCAAATAAATGATACATCTATTTATTCAAGGGAATACTATATAGCCACTAAACACAAATTAATTACATGGGGGAAATGAACTAAATATGGAAAATACAAATGACTTGGATACATGGATACAGCAAACATATTTTATGTTAAAATTTAAGAGAAGTTATTTTCAGAAAGCAATCCTTAATTGCTTTCTTACTAAACTTGCTTAATTTCCTAATTAAATAAAAACCAGAGCCGGGTGTGGTGGTGCACGCTTGTAATCCCAGTACTTGGGAGGCTGAGACGGGGATCCTCAGGTGTAGCCCGGAGATAGAATGCCCCTGGGTTCAATCCCCGGTAGCCAAAACAAACATACAAACAAACAAACAAAACAGAAACAAAGGGAAGGCAAGATAAGTGCTCAAACCAGGTATCTGTAGACTGAAATAGATCAAGTCAAAGATGCGTACAGCTTGGGGGCTCATTATTATCATGTTGGAGTGAATGAATAATGATTTGTGCTCTGTGGATGCCTAACTTCTAGAGTCCCTTCCTTCCTTCCTTCCTTCCTTCCTTCCTTCCTTCCTTCCTTCCTTCCTTCCTTCCTTCCCTTCTTCCTCTCCTCCTTCTCCTCCTCCTCCTCCTTCTTCTTTTTTTTTTTTGGTACTGGAGCTTGAACCCATAGGTATTCTACCTCCAAGCTATACCCCCAACTCTTTTTAAATTGTTTTGAAACAGGGTCTCCTTAGGTTGCTAAGAACCTCACTAAATTGCTGAGGCTGGTTTCTAACCTGTGATCCTCCTGTCTCAGCCTCCCATGTACTAGGATTAGAGGCGTGCACCACCACATCTGACTGGAACCATCCTTTTCTTGAGTTCTGTACCTGAGCATGAGCTTGTCATGGGGAAACAGCTAATTCTGAGGGGTCCTTGGCTTCCATGATGAATAAGAATTTCAACATGTGCCATCAGAAAAAGGCAAAGGTTTTAATTAACTTAAAAAGGTGGGGATACAGGTTGGGGGTTAACTAAGAAAGGCGGGGATACAGGTTGGGGGTCATCTAAGAAAGGGAGAGCGAGTCTCCCTGCGTGCATCCATCTATCCAGGTGAGCAAGAGAGCGTCTGCGTGCTTTCGTGGTTCTTTATAGGAGGGGGTAGGTAGGGTCGCACAGGAGAGGGCAGGACTTCCTCTTAGTCCTGTTTCCCTGGCAACAGATAGGCAGTGGGGTTCTGGCCTTTTGTCCTCCTCACCCACCCTATTTACATTAAGCATCTCAGGTGTGGAGAGGAGCCATTGTGATTAAGGGTATGGATTCACTAAGGCTTCTGCCTGACTGAACGCACCCTATAGGGTGGAGTTAGATTATGAACTTTCAAAATGTTAAATCTCTATTTTCCCAATGTCTCCTTTCTGCCTAATATTTCTATCTTTTCTATTCTACCTCATCAAGCTGAACACACACTGACCATCTCCATTTCAAACTGTACCTTCCGTTGCGCTCAGAGCATTCTGCAGCTATTTGCTGATGAGTGAATTATTTTTTCTACTGATAAGTGACCTGGTAGTTGTTAGTCACTCCCAAACTAAGTTTTACATCACAACCTAAATATATCTTTCCTGTCCGACACTGGCATTTATTAGAGAATCGGGCAAAAGCCCAGACAAAAGCATAGCATTTTACTATGGATGACAATCTGAGTTTTTATGTCTTGTGGGTGAGGTCACCGTATACCAGCCTTGTTTTTACTGTCTCCATTGTTTTTACTGTCTCTATCCTTGATGCAGTAAACACTCATACCTTTATAGTCCCTCATGATTCCATCAGCTGACACATCTCCAAGCAGTTTTGATTGACTGCTTTTCACTTGGGAAGCTAAAGAGAATACAAAGAGGTTCACAGAGGAGCCTTATGCATGGAGGTGAGGAATTTCTGGGGGCATGTGTACATATAAACTCAAACTGTGAACTCCAGCAGAGCCGGTATCCAGGACTTTAAAAGTAGAACAGACTGATTTATGTGACAGTGGACTTGCACTGAGACTCTGTGCTGGGTTTTTTTGGCAAAACCTAGCATATGGCCTTTTAATGAGGGATAGGTTAATATCTGCAGCTAAGAGTCATACAATAGAAGGATTAGTTGCACCCTATTTTACTCTAGGAAGGAATTAGAGCTAGTTCCTCAAGGAGCAGCTGCTTACCAGGTATCTTTGAAATACAGATACTTTAAGCAAAAGAGGCTGCAAAATGGTATGTGCTTGAAAAAAGTGCAGGCATGTAATGCTCTAATGTTTCAGAATCTGTGATATTATCATAAACATTTCAAACTCAGGTGATTGCTGTTCTATAGTAATTTTCATTTGAAGACCTATAAAATCAACAGTGAAAATATTTGTTATCTTATTGCTCTTTGAGAGAAAAGACCTCTGATGTTGCCTTGGTGCAATTAAAAAAAAGTTATTGACAAAAGGGCCAAATAAAAACGGTAGCACAGTTTCTGGAATACAATACATCATCCCCAAACTGATTGAAATTAAGTGCATGTTCTTGTCCTGCCTTGTGCTCAACATGCTTCTGTGCCTACTTGAATCCACAGCTCCTTCTAGAGGACCTGCCTCCACACCCCCATTTTACAACATGATCCTGTGTGTATAACTACTGTGGGAATCTCTTTCTTTCCTCCTCCTCCTCCTCCTCTACCTCCTCTCTCTCTCTCTCTCTCTCTCTGTTTACGTGTGTGTGTGTGTGTGTTAATGGGGATTGAACCCAGAAGCATTCTACCTCTAAGCTACATGCCCAGTACTTTTAGTTTTGTTTTTAAACAGGCTCTCAACTAGATTATTGAGAGTCTTGCTACATTGCTAAGGCTGTCCTTGAACCTGTTTTCCTCCCGTCTCACCCTCCCAAGTATTAGGATTACAGATGTACACCACCACATCTAGCTTGGGAACCTATTTCTATACTCAAATTGTCATATAAGATTGTTCTTAGAAGAGCCTCTTAAATAATAAAAAGACTAGACGGGCTTCAGTTATTAAGGGTGTAATAAGAATAGTTAGTATTCCAGTATGGGAAATATATTCCAGATGGAATGATATTGAAGCTTATAAGTCTAGAGTAAACATGGACATGTTCACCAAATTTTTAAATATCAGAACCAGATGGTATTCTTTAAGACTTAAAAAGGATTATTTTCATTCAAATAAGCAACACCACTTTACCAACTACAAAGGGGATAAGTGGAATTCATTACCTAATTGTTTTATGGCTTAGGACTCAGATAAATTTCATGGGAGAGAGATCCATAATCGGTGACTTAGGAAAGTTTGAAAAATATTTCTACCTGTGAAAATGGTTTTGCCTCCTACCACAGTATCCCCTTCAATTAGGATCCAGTTCTAAAGCCTGCAGTGCCATTTCTCCCAGTGTTCCCTCTGGGTAGCAAGTATATATTTGCGCCATGACACTCAGATGTCTTGTTACTTGCTTCTTATGAATTGAATCCTCTTCCCAAGGGTCTGGAGAAATTATGCCATCATGAAAATTTGGGGAAAGGGCTCTTATCATGAGTTCACCACTGTCAAAACTGAGAGGCATACATTTTGAATCCACATGGGCCATTTCAAATTGGGGGTCTACTTACTGCCAAATCTGCCCAGGGGGTTTTTGCCCAGCTTTGCCACTTTAGATAAGCTACTTAACTGCACGAGGCCATGGTACTTGGGTCAGCCTGTCTAAATGCATCAAGGGTAAGACCCTCCAGCGCTGCAGGCTCTGCGTGGCGGTGGAGGCCACGTCCTTACCGTGGAGAGCACTAGCCTTCCTGTCTCAGGGAAACACCTTCTGGTTATAGTTGGGCTTCTGCTCTCTTCTTAAGAATGAATAAACTTTCCACTTTGTGATATCTAGATTTTTCTACCCAAATTGCCCTGAAAGACAGAAGCTATTTACTTCCTTTTTGAAAAAGAGTTAAACCCTTTCAAAAATATGTTTTCACTTGTAAATATTTTAGAACAAATAGTGCTATGAATACATATAAGCAAAAATAGAAAAATACAAAGCACTCTAAGCTTTTGTTACCCTGGTTGAACTTGAACTATTTCTTACTGAATGGGATTCATCTCTATCTTATGAATACACAGCTTTAATCTGACTCTTGGATTCTCCACATTAAATATAATACAGGAAAACAAAATAATTTTCTTTCATCAACAGAAAAGTAAAGCAATCACAAATAATCAAGAAAAAATATCCTTCTATATAGGGGCTAATCAATAGAATTCTGCAGCCCTTTTTGGGTAATTTTTTCCCCTTAGTGGATCTTAGCCAAAAAACATTCAGCCAAAAGTTTCATTTCTGAATGGAAAAGGAAAAAATTGAAAGTCTGTGCAAAACAAAAACAGCACAGAAAATCAAATTATGATCTTTGCCAAATTGATGACGAAGTACACTTGACCAACTATTTTTTTCTTGTATTTTATGAGCCATGAACAGACTTTTTATATAACTACAAGTATATTCCATTTTAAGTGGCTTGAAATAAAATCACTAGCGTTAATTTGATTTTTCTACTCTCAAAAGACCAGAATATGACCCAGACACGGACATTCCATAATATCTATTGGTGGTGACAGTGCTGGAGAGTAACACACTCTTCCTGAGGACTCTATTCCATGCAGGATGTCAGAGTCACCTGCTATAGAAACAGAAATGGCTCACAGAAGCAAAGCTTTCAAACCATTGGCTGAGTGTCCTTTGAAATGATTCTGCCTTTCTGTCACTTATTGGGGTATCTGAAAAAGGAAGCTGTTTGCTTGCCTGTTTTTATTTTTAAGATGAAATATTTCTGTTTTGTTCCTCGTTGGACACAATAGCAGATTTTTCTTTCATCAAATATTTATAGAACCCACTTAGGTTTAAGTCACTGTCAGACAATTTACTCTAAATCACTTTGCATTTTTGCAAATTAAAACTGACTTCCTTTCTTCGAAAATATTAATAATTGCCATTCTACATATAATCTTGTATGCTACCATCTGCTTTTGCTGGCAATTCTTTTCATTTTCTTCACTTAATGCCCTGGAGATGGATTTCATAACACCCCATTTCTGAAGCCAGGCTTCTTCTAAAGCCTTATTTTTCTTTTATACTTATGATGGATTTTAAAAATAAAATTCAAAAAGTTTAATTTTTTATTTCCTTTATAGGATATTAGTAAAACAAAAGTTTTCTGATAGAAGGAGTCGTAGGGAGACAAGAAAATGAAAAGCAGAAAAAAATTTTAAATTGGAAACTACATAATCAAAATGGTGAAAATTAGTTAAATTATGAATGTTAGTCTTTCTCTGAGAATATTAGGAGTCATGTAAAACAGTTTATTAAAAATTCTACCAGAGCTGGGCGTGGTGGTGCACGCTTGTAATCCCAGTACTTGGGAGGCTGAGGCCGGAGGATCTCAGGTTTGTGGCCAGCCTCAGCTACTTAGTGAGGCCCTCTGCAACTTAGTGAGACCCTGTTTCAAAATAAAGAATAAAAAATAGGACTGGGGTGTAGCTCGGAGGTAGAATGCCCTGGGTTCAATCCCCAGTGCCAAAAAAAAAATTTTTTTTTTCTACCAGAAATGGTTAAAACAGAAAGAGAGAGAGGGGGAGAATGAGAATATGAGTGAATTATATTTCTAACGTTTGGAGAGGAAGGAATATTTGCAAATATTCTAATTTCTCAGGGTCAGCTGTTTTCAAATTTGAACCCATCAGAGTGCCTGGAGGGTTTGTTAAGACAGAATGCTGGTCCCTGGAATTTCTGGTGTCGAAGCACTGGGCTGGGACCAGATGTTTGCATTTCTGACAAAATCTCAGGGGTACTGAGGCACCTTGGGACCACTGCTCTGAGAATAAGAGCGACTGTTCTCGTCCCGAGTGTGACTGCACAGAAGTCATTTGACCAATTAGCCTCACTTTCTTCATCTCTACAATCAGGATTATCTCAAAGTGGCTGATTCAAGGACATGGGCACACCAGGTAACCAGTTAGTGTACAAACCCTTAACTCCTGTGCACCTATGACCTGTTAGACTGATAACTGAAGTATCATTGTATTATTTTATACACAGTGTAGTTCATTGCTTCCTGGGGTATCAGTTGTCTTTCTTGTCATTATTTGGCATTTATCATGTGATAATTAATAAACCTACGTAAAGAGGTAACATATGTAATCAGAAAAGGGTTAGATAGTCTCTATACTCATAGAGTTCTGGTCACAAAATTTTTCCCAATGTGAAGATGAACATAGAAGTTTTAACCATACCTTCTAATTTTGACCAGGGCTATCCTGGATTTTGCCTGTTCTGGCATAACTATGAATAGTACTTTCCTTTACTTTCAGGAGTGTCCCTGTTTAGATAATAAATTTTATACTCTCCCTAATGCCAGGTTATGGTCTATTAATATTTCCATTCTCATGGGTAATTCATATCTGTAAGGTATGAATCTATTCAACTTTCTGTGCCTGACGACATTAAATAATGTTTTAACTTAATGAAAATCTCTTGCTCTGATTTCAGTTTTACCTTAGGGCCTGTGATAGCTATTTGCAACAGTTGCTCAAATATGCATGTTGCATGAGTGCCCGAGGTTCTCAGGGCACTTATTAGGTAGCACACAGGTTCGCTGGGGACGTCACAGCAGTCCATTTCCATGGGGTCCAGGGCACATTTGCATATGGAGTGGGACCTATCAGTTGGGTAGGGTAAGCATTTTAGTGGTCCCTGAATGCTGGAACAGATAGACCAAGTTTAGTGGATTGAGAGAAAATGGAGCTCACCTCCTAGAAGATTCCTTAGTCCATGTTCAGTGAGATGCACTGCATTGCCTGGCATACATGCTCGGATCAGGCTTGCCCTAAAGATAAAGCACCCATGCAAACTGAAGCCTTTGGATTGTAGAGAATAATTAGATAACTAATTAAATAAAGGGAAATGTTTTGATAGAAATAAAGAAGCTTGCCACAGTACCTCCATCAATATCTGTGAAGAAAGTTCTGATTATAAAACGGTTCTACAAAAAAGATAGTTTTTTTTCTCTGAAATTGCTGAAAGAATAAAATACTGATACCCTGTTGTTGACTTCAGTGTTCTAGGGCCTGATTATCGACAATCTTAAATCCCTGGACCTTCCAAATAGAAGGTTAGATGGAGCCCTAGACGGTATTACTGCTACAGATGAATTCCAGATTTATCTCACTTACTGATACCTACAGCATTATCTTTACATATCCTTAAGTGTTTTCCATGTGGAGAAGGTAAAATCTCATTGAAATTGCTTATTATTAAGATATAAGATAGATAATTATATTTTCTTCTTCTTTTAATTATGCATCTGCTCCTAGCACTTGAAAGCAAGAATTGTTATAAACTCATTTTCTAACTCACACTGCCTTAGAAGCATAATTTTTTGCCCACTATAGCTGGAAAGTACTGATTCATCCAGAAGTAGTAATAGAATCATAGAATCATAAAATGTTAGACAGCATCCAGTTTTCATTGCTGCTGTCTGTTGAGTTGTTATAGACAATTTCGTTCCTATTTAAAAATATTTTTCACACCTAGTTTCAACATAGGGCCTTCACACTTATAATATAAAAGACTGCTGTGAAAATTCTGGAATATGGCGTCCCCAAGTTTAAGTATTTACATTTATAATTAGACAAATCAGCCGGGTGTGGTGGCGCAGGCTTGTAATCCCAGTACTTGGGAGGCTGAGACAGGAGGATTGCAGGTTCGAAGCCAGCCTCAGCAATTTAGTGAGACTGTCAGCAACTTAGTGAGACCCTGTTTCCAAATAATAATAATAATAAAAATAATTAGACAAATCATTAGTTTCTATTATAAAATAATTTTTTGAAATTTTTTCTTCATTTTCTTCATTTGGTATGTTTAGACCTAAAGTCAAATGGCAAAATCAACAGAAATATAGTGAGGTTAAGATAATTAATGAAAAAAATATCTAAAGGATTTGGGATGATAACTGCAAAAGTCTTTTTGGAAAAAAAACTGTCATTTTAGAAAACATGATAAACAACATTAGAAAACTGGAGTCTGGCCAGCTGCTCTGTAGAAACAAATTAAAATAGAATTTCTGTTCTTAGCTAAAATATCATCTCACCCCCTACTACCTTGCAACAAGAAACTGGTTCTTAAATAGTATCAGTAACCCAGAAACCAGAAGTAAATAATAGAAATAATGGAGCATATGAAGACAGTGCAGCAACAAGCCAGATTTCATGAGATTTTTTTTTCAAGAACTAAAAAAAAAACAACAAACAACTTGCAGGAGGCCTGCTTTAACACCTTCCGATCCTGAATAGCACACTAACAAGTATATCAAAGTTCAAATTGGGGCTTCCCAGATATTTCTTTTATAGAAGAGTCTGTGGAAGGAGGTCACGAAAAGCACACTTAGCCAAACAGCTAACAGAGGCGTTAGGCATTTCACTTGTTTTTTTCACATTTGGATGATAAGTGAAATGATTTCCAACTTTAAAAATATCTTTGCACCTTCTCTGTGCTGAGAGCGAGGAGGAACTTTGATGCCGGCTCCTGAGCCCTGGACGGGCCTGTGGTGAGAAACAAGGAACCGAGAGGATATTTTGGCATCATTTCTACTTTTCTATGCTCCAGGGACTTCAGCATTTGCATGGGCTAGAGACATGGGTAAAAGAGAAGATGTAGAATAATGTTTGCGAGCTTGAACCAGCCAACCTGGGTTTGAATTTGGCTCCATGGTTTCCTGGTGGTATAACCCAGAGCCTCAGCTCTCCAATTTTAAAGCGGGGTAGTAGTGACCATCTTCTAAGGACAGAATGAACCCAGTAATAATTGCAAGGCATGTAACCTAATTTCTGGCCTACAGAAACTTCCAGTAAATATTGGCTATCAGTAAATGAAAACCTAAGGAAATATCAAATGTGTTTCTTAAACCCATGGCCCACATAAGTCTTTCACATCTGAGCAGGTATTGTTTTAGATGTAATCACAAATATTTCTGTTTATTAGAGAATTTCACTTACCTGACACATCTTAGGGGCTCATTATAGTCTGCCAATATATTCTGTGTTTAATTGTTAAATACTTCTTTTGCCCATCTCTGATCATATCACCAATGCTCAAGAACATTCTATGGCTCTTACCTAATCTGAGAAGCCCAACACATCCAGGTTGAATTATTACTTTCCTCTAATCATGCCTACGTTTTTTTTTTGTTTTGTTTTGTTTTGTTTTTTTGGTGGTACCGAGGATTGAACCCGGGGGCATTCTACATCCGGGCTACACCCTCAGCCCTATTTTTTTTTCTTTATTTTGAAACAGGGTCTCACTAAGTTGTAGAGGGCCTCACTAAGTAGCTGAGGCTGGCTGTGAACCCGGATCCTCCAGTCTCAGCCTCCCAAGTACTGGGATTACAAGCGTGCGTCACCACGCCCAGCTCATGCCTACGTTTTCTGATAGCCATGTCTTTCTGTGATTCCTTCTTCTCGGGCAGCTTTCCCCTGTTAATTTTGCCTTACGAAATGTTACCAATTCTCCAAGATTAATTTCAAACACCCCCCCTACAATCCAGCTTTTGTAGCCTCAAGCATTGTGCAATTTCAATGTCTTGTCTTACCCTCTTTTAACAAACCAAGTTTTTAATGTTTGTCCTGTTAGTAGTTCCTAAAGCCAAGAACTCTTTTGAATCATTATGCCTCTTCAATGCCTAAGAAAATGTTGTCACACAAGAGCTGTTTCATATATATTTATTTAATTGAGGAAATACTTCTGAAAAGACAAAATCGTGTGAGAACCTGTAAAATATCAAAAGAATATTGAACCTAGCAGAGATCTTCTTTGTGTAGCTGGGATGGGAAATGCCCAGATAGCCCTGGGGCCGGTTAAAGAAGGCTTCCTGCTTAAAGGAATGAAAGGTTAGGACAATAAAAGTACTGACTTCTAAGGATCTTTATAGAAGATGCTATGGAGGTCTTCCCCAGAGATCCTTAGAAGTCAATACTGGTCTTCTGGACCAGAATTAAGCCCTTTGGTTGGATATCTTCCAAAAGTATAATAAAATAAAGCCTTCATCTGTTCTATGTCTGGAATATCCAGAATTTTTCTACCTGCTATAATTCTTATTCTGCAGTTACGTTCATTTTGCGACGTCTGTGGAGAGTTAGCCACATGCTGATCGCTGAGCCAGGTGCCCTGTGTGTGTTCATTCTTTTAGTCTCATGAAGTAGGTCTCGTTATGATTCCCACTCTACAGATGAAGAAATCCAGGCTCAGGCAGGTTTCGCACAAGTTCTCAGAGCTAGTAAGAATTTGAACCCAGATCTGTCTGATGCAAGAATTCTGTTCTTCATCGTAGGTTGAGTCGTTTGTTCTTTAAAGACTCTACCCCAGGATGGTGGTCCCGGCACAGGCATGTGGCATGAGCTCATTCGCTCCAATCCAAAAAAGTACCTCCTTTAGCGAGTTGCTCCTTTCAGGGAACCATTGAATGTCACAGCTGGGAAAGATGTTAGCAAACATTTCCATCATTTAGGAAGAGGAAACTGAAACCTAGGGAGGTAGAGCGCCCTCCTTTAGATCTGTGGATTGGTGGCAGAACTGGGACGAGAGTCCTGTTCTCTTTACAGGAGCCCAGTGCTAATTCCTCATGAGGTGGGAATGAGCGGCTTCACAACTAAGCCTTGCAAACCCAAACCTATGGAGTGACAGCAAGTGTCACAAGTCACACGACAGATGTTGTTTTAGGCCACAATTGTTGACACCTACTCTTCCTGCCAGATCCTCCTCTTTAGATTTTCAGAGCCCAATCTGACAACCTGTAGAACATTTTGAAGCAGAGAAAAGAATTTTCTTTTGCCCTGCTCCATGCCTTCCTCAAACCCAAGGAGGTTCTGCCTGAGCTCATGAGAATGCCCCTTCACAAATCAACTACCCAGAAGATCAAAGCCAATTTCAAGGCTGCTTTATTTACAGGAGCTGCATTCAAAATCCAGGATCGCAAAGATCCTCATCATTGCGGTGGGGGGATGGTTTTTTTTGCCCTCTGTGTACAAAACAAAATATAACAAAACAACAAGATGGCAAATACAGTAGTTTGGCCTGAAACCAAAAGACTGCTGAATAAGTCAGGAGGCTCTGGGAACTGAAATTCAAATAAACCAATAGCTATGGAAGGTGATGAGCAAGGCAAGGGGAAGTTGACCTGTATGCAAATGACTGGTTAAGAAGTTCTTGAATGAGCGCACAGAGGATAAAGCACAGGAGGCTGGGAGAAAGACTGGATAGTGAAGTATAAGTGTCAGAGGCCTACACGAAATGTGTCAAAGATTGAAAATGCAAAAGATGAGAAAAGCTTTCTAACTATGTTGAGAACGAGAAGATAGAAGGAGAAAGCATGATTCTACCCAAAGCCCCTGTTGGGAAGGAGTCATACTTGTCTTCTTCTAGCAGGGGCCAGTTTCTCTAGCAAAGGAAGTAAAAATTAGATCTGATAGGACATAGTACTAAAGAAGAAACTGAAGCCTGAGGATATGAGGAAAATTGAAAAACACCACATTGGTGCTTTAAATTCAATTCAGCAAACTGGTACTGTGCCTCTGTAATATCCTGGCATTTTGCTAGGTGTCTGTGATGATGGTGATGTTGAGATGACTAAGATGTGACCCCTGCCCTCCAGGCTTACAGTCTAGGGGTAAAACAAACACCAGACAAGTTAATTGTATAATGATATGAATGCAAAACGGGATCAATCTCTGACTCCGTAAGGCTCTGAAGAATGGGAGAGAAGCTGGAAGGTTATGGCTGGCTAAAGGTTGATGAAATTTTTAAACAGGAAGTTCAGTTCTCCGGATTTTAGATAATTTAGATTAGTGGTATGATACCATTTATGAACAAGAATCTGAAATCTCTTAAGGAAAAGATAGTGAGCACTAAGACAGGTTGGATGTGATCACCAACAATCATTCTGGGTTTACTAGGAAAGATTAACCAAATGTGTTCATTTTCCTTTTGGAAAAAGTAAGATCTGGAGGCTAGAGACGTAGCATAGGCATACACAACATAAGCCTCATCGCTTGTGCTGGGTTTTTCTGTGTTTTTGAGTAGTTCTTCACTGACATGCTTGTAAACAAGAAACATAGAGACATGCTACTATGTTGAGGTAGAATTGGAAACACTTTTTCATTGGTGGATTTCAGTTAGACGGAGGTTTCTGGTGGGCATCGTAGGGTCTTCTGCCTTGGTCTGGTTGAGTTAACCCTTTCATTCATGACCTGGGTGATATATATCTGCCAGGGATCCATCAGGAAACAGCAGACGTAAGCAGGGAAATTTGAGGAGAGTTAAATGAGAGGACCATGAGAGGATTGTTTTAAGGGAACCATCAAGAGACAGTGTAGAGTCTCTGGGCCAGTTTCCACCACTGGCCTGACAGGCAGAGGGTAAGGATAAGCTCCTGGAACAGGGGTGAAGCCACAGTTGGGGGCAGAAGGCTCCTAACCTGGTCAGGGTTTGGGATTACTAGCCTTACTAGCGTTGCTCTGGTTGACCTTGCTTGTCCTGCGCTGGTGTACCCACAGGCACCTGTCCGTCCGCCATGTCCTTGCTCTTGCCTGGACCCATCGTCTGTGTCAGGACTATGGAGATTCTTTTCTCCTTTCCCTATCAGCCATTTCTGTCTTTGACTTATTCCTTTCAAAGGCCTACCTTAGATCTTTCCTGTTGTACTTTGACTGTGGCTTTGGTCAGTTTGCTCCCCCTTATGCTTATGAGCATAGATCTCTTCTTAGACATCTGTGAGCAAGAAAAAGTGTGGGTGTGATGATAATACTCAAATGGACTTGGAAATGCTAATTGATTGGTTCATGTCAGCAAATATGCTTCTCTTCTCTTGGGAAATGGGGATGGAAACAGAGCAAGTGTACTTGGAGGAAAACACTGGATTCCTATATTGCCCTCTACCATCTTCCTGGTAAATTTTAAAATATTTTTTCCCATTGCTTTGGTAAAGAAATTCTTAGAATGAAGATGGTTAGGTATGATATAATTGCTCCCAAACAAATATAATGTTGTGTTAAGTTTTGTATTTTTTCTGCTTTGTTTTGTTTCTTTTGGAAGAAGTGGTATCTCTTTTGCACCATTGTTCAAATGACCTTTTTCTTATTTGAGGACATACTACCACACAGTTGATAAAAGACAATAATGCCCAGAAAAGAGCAAAACAAATACTTTTTTTTTTTTTTTGCGGTACTGGGGATTGAACCCAGGGGCATTCTACCTCCAGGCTATACCCCTAGCCCTATTTTTAATTTTATTTTTGAAACAGGGTCTCACAAAGTTGCTGAGAGCCTCACTAAGTAGCTGAGGCTGGCCGCAAACCTGAATCCTCCAGTCTCAGCCTCCCAAGTACTGGGATTGCAAGCGTGCGCCACCACGTCTGGCTACAAATACTTTAAAAATGCGTCATAGATACTTTACTTAACAAAATACACCTATGGGACTACTCAAGACTTACTCACAATCTAATGAAATTTTCAATTCTTTTTGTGTCAGATTGAAATTAAAGAAGACTGAGCATTTGATTTGGTCTAGGAATATTCCCTTTCTTCCTTTTTCATCATTCATATTGTCAAGGTGAATCCAAAATAATAGTTTGTTGCATGTAGCCTGAAATTTCAATATTTCAGGAGGTGAGTTTTCCTCCTGTCTGGGGGGATATGCAAAATAGATCATGTTTATTTATAGACCCATTTGGAGGCTTTCTCACACTCTCCTTCAACCAAAGCCTCCTGCTGTGGGGTCTCTAGTTCAAAGAATCTGAAGGGCTTGTTTTAGGGCAAAATGCCCTAAAGGACTCTTAAGGGGATGAAACAGTAAGATTCCTGTATTTTTTCATATGTTTTAAACATGTATTTTCCAATTATTAAAAAAAAGTGACAACGTTTTAGCACATTTGTGATGAAAACCTTCTTAAGATAAAAGATCATGTTCCCATCCTTTGAAAAGAGATGGGCTATTTGGTCATAATTTTTCTATTATGTAGCTGTTTTAGAACCATTTATTGGAAAAAAAAATGTCTGAGAGCTCATCGGGGCTGCTTGAGGTTACCTTATCATTTTTTTTTCTACATCTGAGATGGTGTCTTTTTTAACTGCAAACTTCACAGTGTTAGTGTTTTGCTTTGTGAGTTCTGGGACTACATTCCTGAGCCTGTGGACATGTCAGCCCAGACTACTGCCTTCCCTCCTCCAGCAAGTCAGTCAAGCATAACACCAAGAGGTGATTAGAATTTTACTGCCCCCGATTCACAGACCTGCAGAGCTTTCTCTCTTCTCCCTAGCTTCCCTTTGCTTAGCAACAGGATGGTATTGCCAACAGATTTTTCTCTTTATTAAAAAGAAGAACTTAAGGATATAAGACAGTCCATAAAACATCACACGTTTTACTAAATTAGGATTTCATACTCTGAATACCAGGGACTTCCTCAAGCCACGGGATTTTCACAGTATTTCTGGTTGAAATTGACTTAATCGTATAACATCATCTGAACCCTGGTAACTCAGTGAGTGGAGCAGAGTGTCGGCAGGCAATGAAGTACCAATGCATCTTTCAGCTAGCACTCTGCCCTCTTTTTCCTCCCCAGGTACTATTTTTGTAAATTTAAGTCATCTAGGTCAGGAATTAAGGCCATCCTTGTCGTAGTAGTTAAAAGGAATTTAGAGACGCGCACTCTGTCTTCCTCATTCTGTTAATGCTAAGAGTATTGTTTTAAATTCAGTGTGTTGCGGGGCATGGTGGCGCACGCTTGTAATCCCAGTACTTGGGAGGCTGAGGCAGGAGGATGGCAGGTTCATGGCCAGCGTCAGCTACTTAGTGAGGCCCTCCGCAACTTAGTGAGACCCTGTTTCAAAAAAAGAATAAAAAAAACAGGGCTGGGGGGGTGTATCTTAA
>PVJS01021279.1:19069-31785 GCA_004027185.1 Glis glis
GGAGAGAGAGAGAGAGAGAGAGAGAGAGAGAGAGAGAGAGAGAGAGAGAGAGACAAGGAGAGAAAGAGAGAGAGAGAGAGAGAGAGAGCGAGCTGAGGTTGGCCTCGAACCGGATCCTCCGGTCTCTGCCTCCCAAAGTACTGGGATTACAAGTGTGCGCCACCACGCCCGGCCCATCCCTGCCTTCAAGGAGTGGAACAGATATGTTGATTTTTATAATATTAAGCATAATAAATGATGTTGCCAATATTCAATCATTTTTTACCTAAAGAAGAGCAATTTCATATGATACAACCTAATAAGTGTTCTCGTTTTGCTGAGGAGACACTGAGGCTGAAGATCTTAACTGTCACTGGTAGAATCTGGGAAGACTTGACGGGTATATATTATTTAAGTAAGGCCTTGAAGGTCGAGTGGAACTGGATTCCCCTTAAACTAACTTCCTTCTGCCCTCGATAATAGGAAGCTTAATCAAAGGAACTGAGAGCAGAAAGTAAGAGTTCTGCTTACAAAATAGCGAACAGTCCAGAATGATTGGAGCAAATATCTTATGGGTCAGATGGTGGTGGGGAAACACAGCTAAACAATAACTTGGTGTCAGGGTGCGTTATTTTATTAGGCAATAGAGAAACATCAAAGATGTTGAGGAAGAGAGCAACAAATTCATAACTGTGTACCTCCTAACTCACTGTCCTTGAGATCTGTACTTGTTGTTCCCCAAGATGGGCCGATCTCTGTTCCAAAAAATTAATAGAAAAACTTGACAGTATCTTTTAATAGATATTTTTCTTTTTTCTTTCTTTTTTTTTTGTACCGGAGATTGAACTCAGGGGCATTCTACCTCTGAGCTAAACCCCCAGCCCTATTTTATTTTTTGTTTGGAAACACAGTCTCACTAGATTGCTGAGGGCTTTACTAAGTTGCTGATGCTGGTCTCAAACCTGCAATCCTCCTGTCTTGGCCTCCCAAGTACTAGAATTACAGGCATATGCCACCATGCCTGGCTTAATAGCTAGTTTTGAATTATATATGAACATTACCAAAGGAGTCTAAAATGATATGGAAAAGAAACTGAAAAAAATTGGCTTGATTGAAAACTAAATCGAAGAAAGATTAGGGCAGATATTGAAAATTCATGTCCCTGTGGGGTATGGCTCAGTGACAGAGCACATGCTTAGCATACATGAGGCCCTAAGTTCAATCCCTAGCACCACAAAAAAAAAAAAAAGAAAGGAGAAAACTCATATGTCTAGAGCATCCACACAGGTAGCATGAAAAAAGGTTTATAAACTATGGCCCAAATCCAGCCCACCTCCTATTTTTATAAATAGAGATTTGCTGGAACACAGTCTGGCTTATTCAATCACATACTGTCTGTGACTTCTGCCTTGCACTGCAGAAACAGAGTTGAGTAGTTCAGACACTGGCAGCATGGCCAGTAAAGCCTAAAATGTTACTATCTGGTCCTCTCCAGGAAGAGTTTGCTGACCCCTGGAATTAAGAAGAGGCAGAGTTGATTTGACTAACCTTTTATTTTTCAACTTTCCGACAGATGTATGTACAAGAAATGTTTCCCAACAATAACACAGTAGTATAAGCATGACAATAGACATCCACTGGTAGACCTTTGGCCTGAGTCAGGCATGCGTAGGGAGCTGGGCACTGTGATGATTGGAGAGCTCTTACTCACTGCTACTCATACTTAGTTTCAGCCCTTCATAGATGTCCTGCAGCAAGTCTTGCAGTTTTTAGAAGGACCTGGACATTTGGGACATTTATGTGACATCTCCCAGTTTTTAAATATTAGCAGCTAATGCAAGGTGAAGTTTTTAATCTTAGGGACCAAAAGCAACATTTCTCTAGCCTGGATTTGTTTCATGTATTTGTGAATTTGGGATTTGAGACCTTGAACAAGACATCACTGTGACAAGGGGGGAGGTGTTGTGGGGAGGTAGATTGTATAAGAAGACAAATGGAGCAGTAAATACATGGTTCTCACATGGCCCATGATACTGGAGTGAAAGTGGGGTAGCAGTCATGAGGACGTAAGCACCGTGCTTATTTCTATCAGTCAAGTTTGCTTTAAAACACAATTAATTTTCAGTGCATTGGTGAGATGACTCAGATATACTTACAGTTTTTATTACAGTGCTATTCTTATTGGACTAATTTCCTCTTCTTTACCCATCATGTAACTCTAAAATGCAAGAAGAGAAAGCAGTTAATTGTGTGTCTGTAATTCAGATGTCTATTTTAAATTTAAAAATGGAGATTAAAGAATTGCATGAGCCAGGCGTGGTGATGCACGCCTGTAATCCCAGTACTCAGGAGGCTGAGACAGAAGGATTGCAGGTTCCAGGCCAGCCTCAGCAACTTATCAAGACCCTGTTTCAACATAAAAAGTAAAATAGGGTTGGGGGTGTAGCTCAGAGATAGAATACTGGGTTCACTCCCCAGTACCACAAAAGATAATTACTCATAATGCAGATCCTACAGAGAGAAGACATATATTAATCTGTTTACTAGGTTTTGGTTCAAGTGCAGATCAAAATGTTGGTAATGTCTGTTTTGACTGAGAGTAATTTGCATATTATTGTTAGTATTTTATTGAGAAATTGCTCCTTTATACCTCTGATTTTAAATGGACTGTGCATTATTAGCTATTATAGTATATCTGGTTTCACATTTTGTCTTAGCTAAGTACATCTGCAGTTACAGAAAAGAGGTCAACAATAAAATCAGATTTGTACAGTCATAGTATTTTGGAGCTAAAAGTAACCAATCGACTCCATCTAGTTCATTCTCTTAATTTTTCTGATGAGGAAATGATGGCCATGGAAATAACCTCTATAGCAGACTTTGTCAAAATGTATTTATTTGAAGAAGTGCTAAGCTCAATAGAGTGATTTAAAGTTTTATGTAAAAGTGCTATCTAAAATTCTGAAGTTTATTAACCATTACATCATACAGATGGTTGCAAGAATCTATAGAAAAAGAATAATGATCATTAGAACCAAGGGAAAATATCTTTATTAAATGATCTCAAATACATTTTTTTCTTACTACAAAGCCCCCTTTCCAATGTGCTGAAGATGATGTAAATGTTAATTGGCCTGAGGGGTTGGTAATTGAGTAATGAAGACACAGATCAGATTAAAGACAAAAATAAATATACCCAAAGGTAAAATTTTATCTGGCTCAAGGAGGATTAAAAGCAGTAGAAGATCTAATGCAAATTGATTATTTATAAATTGTAAAAAGCATCATAATAATTTGTTTAAAAGAGGAGATAGGCAGTTAGTGCTCTATTTAAAATAGCAGCCCTGTTGAATTCATGTGTTACAGTCATTCTCCACAAAAAAGTATGGGCATACAAATTTTAATTTAAAAAGTTTACTAAAGACTTTGGAAGAATAGTTTATAAGGAAAAGTTAGTAAGGAAACATTCCTAATGACCCAAATCAGTGGATATTAAGATAGTGCATTTATTGTGGTATTGCTGACATCAGAAAGTGCTCCCGATTATTAATTAGAAAAGTATTTTGACTCATTATGTTAAAGTAATAAGAATTTTCAAAAATATGTAGAAAATATAAACCTGAAAATTGTCATTTCATATTTGCTATTTATAAATGGCTATACATTGTTGCTACTCTCTCACCTATTTAAAATAAGTTATTATTTAATTTATGGTTTTTAATCAGACATATTTCTAGGTGGTGCTTAGAGTTCTCATAGTGTTTGGCTTAGTTTTTGAAATTTTTGTTTGCAAAACAGCTCAATTTCCGCTAGCAAAAGAGATGGAACACACATAAAAATCTGTGAATGTTTATTGCAGTCCTATAGGCACAAGAGGCAGTATATTTAAAATTGCTGCATTTAACAAAGGATCTCATTCATTCATTCATTCATTCATTCATTCATTCACCATTAATGACTGAGCGTCGACCGTGTGTGAGGTCTTGTTCCATTGCTTTGGCAGACTGGTGAACATGACAAGTACTCTGTAGTCATGGACATCCATTCTAGTAGCCAGGCATATTTGTCATCTTTGCAATCCAGGTGACAGATTTATAATTATAGACTCTATGATGTCATATTATGCTTCAGTGGATTGAAGAGCATCAGTAGTACATTACATTGAATAATGCTTCAGAGCTTAGAACATACTCCCATTTGTTTACACAGTGCTCAGCATCTGGAGTAATTTGTTTTCCAAAGGAGAAAACTGAGACCCTGGAAGGTTTCCTGACATCCATGAGTCTCACAAATAGTAAATGGTAAAAGTGAGACCTGTAGCTCTCATTCTAGATATGCTCTTGTTTTACAGCCCCACCCTGCCCTGCAGGCCAATTGGGCTGAAGGCCAATTTATTCATTATACCCTGGGAGGGAGAAGACATCTAAACTTGTCTTGCTTGTGGCAAGAAAGAGACAAAAAAAAAAATTGGTGGCATGAGTAAGACCAGAAATTTAGCGATACTAGGAACACCCGTATGAGAGAGAACTATTTAGCAGTATATCAATTCACAGTCTTTGACGGAAGTTAAGAGTGAATGAGAAGCCGGGCGTGGTGGTGCACACTTGTAATCCCAGTACTTTGGGAGGCGGAGACCGGAGGATCCGGGTTCGTGGCCAGCCTCACCTCGCTCTCTCTCTCTCTCTCTCTCTCTCTCTCTCTCTCTACTTAGTGAGGCCCTCCACAACTTCGTGAGACCCGGTTTCAAAATAAAGCATAAAAAATAGGGGCGGGGGTGCAGCGCGGAGGTAGAACGCCCCTGCGTTCAATCCCCGGTACCGCAAAAAAAAAAAAAAGAGTGAATGAATACTACAACCTGAATTGGACTGCTTGTCTAGGAATAAGTTCAAGCAATGGAAAGTATGAGGAGTGCCTTGGAGTGATGGAAGGACCTGTCACGGAACGGCTCACCCCATTCATGGAGACTGGCGAATTCCCTAAAGCAGTCTTGGACTTTGATGTATGACTTTGTCAGCTGTTTTCTCTCTCCATGTGCAGTGTCTCACTGTTTACAATGAGGAATAAGGAGGTTAGTTGGAATTGTCTTTTCCAAAGCAGTCAGGGATATACCATCCCTTCTCTCTGGAAATCTGTGCATTTCTCCAAGTGTCGGCAAAACTAGGAAGAGATGAAACTGTTTAGTGGAGGGATGGGAAACTCACGAAGGAGTTTACTCAGTTCATTATAGAACAGTCACAAGCAGAGGAGGAGGAAGTGGGAGACCTAGTACCTAGCATGTAGTATGTTTAAAGCCCTCTCTCCACACACTGTTCCTTCTAGTCCTACACCTCTGTGTTGGTATTACTGTCACACCTGTATTATAGATGAGAAAACCAAGTTTCTGGGAGAATTCATAACTAAAAAGCTTAACTGCAATGCATCGCTCCCTTTTTACATCAACCATGTATTATTGCCTTCCGTCCATCCCGATAGACAGATTTTACCTTTCCTGACTACTTATCGTGACCATAAATCTTAAATAAGGGACAGCTTTTATGACTGCTTCTCCAGGTACACATGAACCTATATGTTCAACTTTTTCTAATAGAATTCCAATCATGCCAAACTCATGGTAGAAGACAAATCAATACTTGTATAGAATTGGTTTTAGCAATTTGGGGTTGGGGACAATTTTGTGTTGCTTGCTTTTCCATACTTCAATATAGAGTAATGTCATGTTTCTCTTTAAGGATGACCAGACAGTTTCATAAATTGGCAAGGGTTATCTGCAAATTGTTTCTTTACTCTGGCAGAATCAAGACTTAGCAGGAAATTGTGGATTGCTCTTTCTCTACTAGGGGTCAATCTTCTTAAAAGCATGTTATCAGCCATGAACACTTGGTTGGACCCATAGGTATAATTCATTTCTATTTGGATCATCTAATTATATCTGCCAAGTAAGTACTCAATGGAAGTGGGCAGTGTTCTTTTATTTTTATTTATTTTAATTCCAAAAATGATGACCCAGGTCATTAAAGACCTTCATCATCTTGAGGGTGATTGAATAGTAATTCAATACAGTTTAACTTATATAAAAAAATCTTTAAAAACAGGATAAAATATGATCATTTCCTACTACATAGGCTAAAAGGGTTTTTATTCCATAAAAATCTTAGGAACTCATTTCTTGGGAAGACATAACATAGTAGCTAATTAGTATATGTGAGGAAATGTACAGAGATAATTCTACTAAGAATCAGACTCTAGTTCTTAAATACTTGAGCTAAGAAACATGACTCTACTTAGAATGCATTTGGAGGTTGTGTGTGGTTCATAAATGCAAATACTTCTAGATCTTGAATTAATCAGTTACCAGAGGCCAAAAAGCCTCTCAGGTGCTTCAAGGTATTGGCCATAAACATGAGACATTGATTTAATCATAGTTTACTACTACTATTAATAAATGAAGATGTAGGAAATAGCACATAATTGGAATATTACACATATATGTTGATAGCCTAATTTAACTCAAGTGTGTGTGCACACATGAATGTATAAGTGTTTTCTTCTCTTTTGGGGAAAACTCTACATATGTAAAATTGGGCTGTATCTTTGGCACACTGAACCCCATAGATAACAGAAGCAGAAAAACAAAGAAAGCTTAGAACTGAGTACTCTATTGTACAGTACCTGTCATTTAATAGACTAGGAACTGCAAGTCTCAGAATTCTAATCCTTTTGGCATTACAGGGAAGTTCAAACTTTCCCTGGGAGGGTTCAAATTGAATCTGTTGAAATGAATGGACAATAGGAAGAATAACAGGAGAGAAAGCATGCAAATTTTACTGATATGATAAACACTGCAACCATACAAAATATAAATAAAACTCAAAAAAGAGCCATATATTTAAAGCTTAAATACCCTTATTCTTGGGGAGAGGGAATAGAGGTGTTGGAAGCAATTTTGGAGGAGTATTGAATAGCATTTACAAGAAATGACTGAGCCCAGAGACCACACAATGTCCAGAGACTAAGTTCTTTCGAGCTCTGTGTGTGGTGTTGATTTCCAATCTCATCTTCTGTGATATGAATTTAGTATTCATGAAATTTCATTAAGAATATTGAAGAAAATTCTATCCCTCTTTGTTAGGTCTAGTCTTTGGGTAAACAAGGGAACTTTAGAAAAAGCCTTTTTCTATGCTTAGGAAAGAAAAAGGGTGAAAGAAGATTGAGTTAGGTAAGGGTCAGAGAGACCTAGTTCTCCTGCCCAGCATGTCAAAAAACCACACTTTTGGGTATCATTTTGTGAACTCCAACAATATATTGAATAAATTTTATAGATGGTCATGTTTTTGTTCTAAATACTCACCAACACAGGGATAAATGCTTGTCATGTACTCAATATTGGTTTTTAAACTCACATATGAAATTTATCTTTTTTTTTTTTTGCGGTACCGGGGATTGAACCCAGGGGCGTTCTACCTCCGCGCTACACCCCCGGCCCTATTTTTTTATGCTTTATTTTGAAACCGGGTCTCACGAAGTTGCGGAGGGCCTCACTAAGGAGAGGGAGAGAGAGAGAGAGAAGAGAGAGAGAGAGAGCGCGAATGCACGCTGAGGCTGGCCATGAACCTGGATCCTCCAGTCTCCGCCTCCCAAAGTACTGGGATTACAAGCATGCGCCACCACGCCCAGCTGAAATTTATCTTTCTTCAAGATGAAGAACAAAATGTCATGTTACTAAAAATTATTTGTAAAATCTATCAAATTCTCCCAAAATCAGATCAGCCCTCAATCTAATTTGAACACAGGAACTTCTTATATTATTGTAGCAGTGATAAAAAATAAAACTCTTATTAAGAATTTTATATATAATATATTATGTATAATGTATAATATGATGTATATATTATGTACACAATATATACACTATATTATATAATATACAATATAATATAAATAATATAATATATAATGTAATATAATATATTATATATTATATATTATATATGTATTACTTATACATAATATATATTTATATGTACTATATTTATTTATATATTATTTCTTTTTTTTTTTGAGGAACTGGGGATTGAACCTAGGGGCATTCTACCTCTGAGCTACACCCCCGGCCCTATTTTTTATACTTTATTTGGAAACCAGGTCTCATGAAGTTGCTGAGGGCCTCACTAAGTAGCTGAGGCTGGCCGCAAACCCGGATCCTCTGGTCCCTGCCTCCCAAGTACTGGGATTATAGGCGTACGCCACCACACCCAGCTATTTATATATTATTTCTAATATATAAAACTCTTAATAAGTTCCATTATTTTCCATGAAGTAATGGCAGTTTAGATGACTGTCCTTTTCACTCTTTACATGACGATTGCCCTTTTTGACTTCAACATTTCTTGGCACTGTTGAGTAGGAGAAGCATGGAACTTTGAACCAGACAGGCATGAGTTCAAGTCTACCACTTAGCTGCTTTTTACTGAGTAGTTCTAAATTGCAGGTTCTTCATGCTTTAAATAGAAATACAAATGCACTATAATATTATCTTGAAGGTTAAAATGAAGCATATTAAAGTCCCTGGTGTAATGTCTGGAATAAAATAGAAGCTCAAAACTGGCAGCCATTGCTGGTTGGAGTGTAAACAGGAAAAAAACAGAGGAGGAGAACGCTTTTTATAAAATGAATGGGGATCTGGCAGGCGATGAGCCATGCGTGATTATTAAACCAGCCCAGAGAGAGGCATTCACGGTTAAAATCACTGGCAGAAATTTTGGCAGTCCCTCTACACGAGTTTGGTAGATTTCACTTGCAAAATGCTGCCCTTATTAGGTTTTCTGCGCGTATGAGAGGATTCTGTCTAACATTAGTATGGCAAAGCTGGGAGACTATAGAAATCATGAGAATGTTTTCATTTATGTTTGTGGGATCCCTGAATGCTAATGAAAATCAAAGGGCAAGTCAATCATCTTAGAAGTGAATTCACCTATTCAGTCCAAATAGAATCCAAATGTCTGCCATATGATTAATCTTCTGAAAAGAAAGAACTCTATCACTAAATATTCCCAGAGGTTAGGAAACTACAAATGGCAAGTACTTTGATTCCTTGAAAATTTTGTGTGCTGATAAAGTTTGAATGGAACCATTTTATAAGGCTGATTTTGTTGGGTTATCAAGTTTCCCTTCCCTGGCTTAGTTTGAAATGGGAAAAAGAACTCATTTTCTCTCTCTCTCTCTCTCTCTCTCTCTCTCTCTCTCTCTCAGTAGACCTCTCTTTTTACCACAGGTGTCCAGTCTGATATTTGAGATCAAAGAATTTTATTTAACCTCTGAGTTGGATGTTATATATTTCATTCATCTCCATTCCAATTATGTGCAAATTCTACTTTCTGAATCAGCGAGTTTCAGAGAAGTCAGGTTTGGTCAAAGACCTGGTGGGGGACACTGTGTCCGCTGTATTGTACTGCGTGTTCACTTTGAAGCATTCAAAACCATCACTTCAATCTATTGTCATTGGAAGGCTGCAGAGGTGGCCAGAACGGGGACATTCTCATCAGCATGGAAAGACTTTCCAATTTTGCATCCCTTTAATCTTTGTAAATGTAAAATGTGTTGTGTCAAAGAGACTTAAGATTTCAAATTATTATGCATCAAAAGATTTGAGGTTATTTTTCTTCTTTAAAAAGCAGTCTGTGATATCAACAATTGGGTATTGTTTCTGTGTTGTTACAAATCAAACAGCTAGGAAGAAAAGTTTTGCTGTTTTTGAAAGGGCAGCAGAAACTGATCATTATGGATTGGTCTGACAGTTTTTCCTCATGAACTTGTAATGTTTCAACTGAGTGGCAGTTGCGAATGAAAGATCAAAACTATGCATTATATATACCATATTCAAGATATTACTATTTGGGTTTGAACAGATCATTTAAAGCAATTCTATACTTGAAGCGGTGATTAATTTTTCCAACTGTTTCTTTTGATTTACAAGTTTATAAGTACTCTAACATAATTTTCCTAGGCAAATTTAGCTGTTTTTGTATTTAGTCTACCTCTGAGTATTCTAATTTACATGTCTCTTGAATAATGGTATCCAGCACATATATTTTTACAAGGTATTGTGCAAATAATTATATTTTTGTAGTAATTATGAGTCATAAGGAGAATTATTGAACTATAGATTAAAGACTTTCAGTCTGATCCAAATCTTCCTATAGAGCACCAAATGGACCATTCTATTCAACCTTTTCACCTGGCAATTCAGTAAGAGGAAATAAGCCAATCTTAGGAGTTGATTTTATAATCATAGATTAGTAAAACAATAACACAACATACATTGCGGCAAAAAGCTATGTAATGGAAAATTAATTCATTCAGTGTTTTTCCTTAGGGAATTTGGATTTATACTTAATTGAGCTAAAGTATCTGACTGCCCTGGGATAAGTTAATTTGAATTCATAATTATTTTAGATATTGTATAAAGATGGAAAGCAACAAAGTAATTATTTCTTTGGACTGAAAATATGATTAAAGAAGTAACTTGGGAAGAAAAGCTGGGGTTTGCCGGGCGTGGTGGCATGGTGGCACACGCTTGTAATCCCAGTACTTTGGGAGGCGGAGACTGGAGGATCCGGTTCACGGCCAGCCTCAGCTCTCTCTCTCTCTCTCTCTCTCTCTCTCTCTCTCTCTCTCCCTGTCTCTCTCTCTCTACCTAGTGAGGCCCTCTGCAACTTTGTGAGACCTGGTTTCAAAATAAAGTATAAAAAATAGGGCCGGGGGTGTAGCGCGGAGGTAGAACGCCCCCACGTTCAATCCCTGGTACCGCAAAAAAAAAAAAAGAAAAGCTGGGGTTTTCATTGAAATCAGACTTATCAACAACATATTGTTTGGCCTAGATTAATAATATAGCAGACGTTTGGCTTCCACTCATTTTGATGGACTGAGGGTAGAGTGCCCCAAATAACAACACTGATTTGGTTAGTTGAACTGGAGTAATTTCTATTTTCACAGCTGCAATGAGTGACAATGAGATCATTATACAACAGTTTGTTTGATAATGTAGCGACCTTCCACATGCCTTAATGCTTTCCATTCAATTAAAACAATATCATGTGCTAAGTATAAGCAGTGATAATAATTTACATAAACATATAGAATTTTGAAAGTACAAATAATTAGCAGAATTCAATCTTTACATATGCTTTGACTGGGAAAGAATTGGGAATTAACTAATTCATTCACTTCACTTGGCAAGCAAATATCTTTATTTCTAAGATTAAGATTTGATTTTATGGCTCCTATTTTTATAGCAAAAGAGATTGTTTGACTTTTTATTTTTTATACTTATATTGGTGCCTTATAGTCGTATAGTCTCACAGCATAATGTAGTAAGTGGTGATAGTGGCATACATGCTCACAGCACTTGGTGAGCTTCCCCCGACTCCCTCCCCACTCCCCCGTTCCCCATACATGATATTGAGATTGGCACTGGTATTCTCACGTATGTATATAATGTCCATGGAAGTGTTTTCTTTGTTAATTATCCCTCTCCCCCACCCTCCTCTAGACCACCTCCTTCACTCCACTGAAGTTTCTCCTCCATTATCTAAAGTCCCTCTTGTATCCCTATCACTCCCTAGCTTCTGCATATGACAGAAAACATATGACCCTTCACTTTCTGTGACTGGCTGATCTCACTTAACATAATGTTTTCCAGGTCCATCCATTTTTCTCAAATGACATAATTTTGTTCTTCTTTATTGCTGAGTAGAATTCCATTGTGTGTATATCTTATAATTTTATAATCCATTCATCTGTTGCTGGACACCCAGGTTGGTTCCATAATTTGGCTAATGTGAATTGTGCTGCTACAAACATGGATATGCATATATTACTATGATTTTCTGATTTCAGTCCCTTTGGAAAGACACCCAGGAGTAGTAAAGCTGAATCATATGGTGGATCCATGCCCAGCTTTCTGAGGAACCTCCACACTGATCTCCATAGTGGCTGCACTAATTTGCAATCCCACCCACAGTGTAGAAGAGTTGCTATTTCCCCACATCCTCACCAGCCTTTATTGTTGTTTGACTTCTTGATGACTGCCATTCTGATTGGGGTTAGCTGGGATCTCAGTGTAGTTTTGATTTAGATCCTTTGGTCCAGGATCTCTCACATGTCAGTCAAGATGCCTTTGCTATAGGAAACAGAAAACTCTGCCTCAAACTGTCTCAAACGGAGATTCCTCAGAAAACTGGGAATGGACCCACCATATGGCCCGGCTATACCACTACTGGGTATCAAACCAAAGGGATCAAAACCAGAAAACTACAGTAATATATGCATACCCATGTTCATAGCAGCACAATTCACAGTGGCCAAATCATGGAATCAACCTAGGTGTCCATCAACAGATGAGTGGATTACAAAATTGTGGGAAATACACACAATGGAATTCTACTCAGCCATAAAGAAGAACAAAATAACAGCATTTGCAAAAGAGTGGAAGGATCTGGAGAACATTATGTTAAGCAAGATCAGTCAATCACAAAAAAAGAAGGGACATATGTTTTCATTAATATGCGCAACCTAAGGAGTAGTAGGGTCACACAAAGGACTCCGGTTGATAATGGAGAACCCTCAGCAGAACAAGGGAAGTGGTACAAGGGAAGGGGGAGGGCAAGAAAGAAGGGAATTAATGGAATTACTATCATAAATAATATGTACATGTGAAAATATACCAACATCATTCTTGA
>PVJS01021280.1:0-31680 GCA_004027185.1 Glis glis
CGGAGGTAAAACGCCCCTGGGTTCAATCCCCGGTACCACAAAAAAATAAATAAATAAAATAAAATATAACATGTGGACCATGTTTGAATCCAAAAATAGTTGTCATAGGGCATGGCAGTGCATGCCTATAGTCCCAGTGACTTGGGAAGGCTTGAGACAGGAGCATCCTAAGTTCCAGGCCTGCCTGGGCAACTTACCAAGACCTGTTTCAAAACAAAAATATAAAGGGCTAGTGATGTAGCTCGGTGGTACAGCACATGCTTAGCATACATGAAGCCAAAAATAAAAAATACCAACACCAAAAATAAAAAATTTGACTAGGGATTTAATGATGAATTGTGACAAATGTGATTAGATTGTTTGAGAGACATACACTTACAGGTAGATGGGTAAGTCAAGATAGGCCTCATAAGCAAAGATGTGAATTAGAGGGAAGGAGATAAGGCAAAGAAGTACCGGAGACCATCGCGAGGGCTTCCTCTTCTCCCCGAGCTGAAGTGGGAGCCACAGGATGGTCTCAGCGGCTGACTGACTTAGGTGGTGAAAGAGAGTTACTAGAAAGCTGTTGCGGCAACTCAGCTATAGATGAGACGGCCTAGAGAAGACTGAGCAGTGGGAGCAAGGAGAGGCGATTCTGTTCTCCCAGCCAGTGTGGCTGTCTGCAGCAGGGACACCAAAAGCCATGAGCAGTCCCCGCTCTCACTGGGCTGGGGAGAAGACATAAAGCTATTATGTAAAGACAGAGAAAAGCCGGGCGTGGTGGCGCATGCTTGTAATCCCAGTACTTGGGAGGCTGAGACTGGTGGATCCGGGTTCCCAGCCAGTCTCAGCTACTTAGTGAGGCCCTAAGCAACTTAGTAAGACCCTGTTTAGGGCTGGGGGTGTAGCTTGGAGGTAGAATGCCTCTGGGTTCAAACCCCGGTACTGCCAAAAAAAAAAAAAAAAAAAAAAGGCAGAGAAAGTGTAACAGGGACATGAATGAGATGCACCTACCTTACAGGAGACCTGAGGGAAGCCTGTCAGGCGATACTTGATAAATGCTGTCTGAATTTTGATGGGCAGATATCACACTTATTCTCAAAACCCCCATACTCCCTATGACAGTGAATGGTATCATCGATCAGCAAATCAGGCACCTAAGCCAGAAATCCAGGAGTTAATGAGGTCTTCTATTGCCCCACATTGTATCTATGATTAAAATCTCTGTTCTAGGCCAGGCGTGGTGGCGCACACTTGTAATCCCAGTACTTGGGAGGCGGAAACAGGAGGATCCGGGTTCGCAGCCAGCCTCAGCTACTTAGTGAGGCCCTCCGCAACTTCGTGAGACCCGGTCTCAAAATAAAGTATAAAAAATAGGGTCGGGGGTGTAGCTCGGAGGTAAAACGCCCCTGGGTTCAATTCCCGGTACCGCAAAAAAAAAAATCTCTGTTCTAGCCGGGCATGGTGGCACACACCTGTAATCCCAGTACTTGGGGGGCTGAGACAGGAGGATTGACTCCCATCAACCTAGTGAGACCCTGTCCCCAAATAAAAATAAAATAGGGCTGGGAGTATAGCTCAGAGATAGAATGCCCCTGGATTCAATCCCCAGTATGACGACCAAAAAAAAAAAAAAAACCTCTATGTTCTAGAGGATTAAGGTTTCAAATTCATCCTCATTACCCTCTTGAACTACCCTAGCAGCATTCCCTCACCAGTACTTAATTCCACAAGGACTGGGATATCCATTTTATTCACTAAACACAATGCCTAGAACTGTACCGGGTACATACACAGAAACTCATTTAAAAGTTCTCAAGCTGAGCCAGGTATGGTAGCCCACGCCTATAATTCTAGTACTTGGGAGGCTGAGACAGGAAAATCGCAGGTTTGAGGACAGCCTCAGCAACTTAGCGAGACCCTTTTTCAAAATAAGGCTGGGAGTGTAGCACAGAGGTAGAATGCCTCTGGGTTCAATCCCCAGTAGCACAAAAAGAAGAAGAAAAAAAGTACTTGAGTTGGGTGTGGTGGCACACACCTATCGTCTCAGTACTTGGGAGGCTCAGACAGGAGGATAGCAGTTTAGAGGCCAGCCTCAGCAACTTTTTGCTTTCTCTTTTTTTGGCGATACTGGGGATTGAACCCAGGAGCATTCTACCTCTGGGCTACACCCCCAGTCCTATTTTTTGTTCTTTATTTTGAAATAGGATCTCACTAAGTTGCAGAGGGCCTCACTAAGTAGCTGAGGCTGGCAGCAAACCCGGATCCTCCGGTCTCAGCCTCCCAAGTACAGGGATTACAAGCATGCGCCCAGCTACTTTTTGCTTTCTAATAAGCAAAAAGGAAACCTAGTAATGTTTAGGGAAACTATGTAAGAATAATAATATGTAACAAAGAAAACTTAAAGTGTTCTTAGACTGCCAGAAGTATAAGCAGTCCATCCTTGTCTTACATAATGAGCTCCTAAAAACACGCACAAAAATGGAGGGTGTGAAAGCAAGGCAACAGACGTGCCGTAAGAGAAGCGCGCTCCTGAAAGCTCGAACACAAAATACCTAACTACGGCTCAGCCGACTGTTCCAGGGTGTAATTCCAATTTTATACATGTGCTTAAATTGGTATTCTTCCTTCAGAGTCAACCAACTAAGGTGTTTAACTATGTTAAAAGTTTAATTCTTTTTTTTCTTTCTTTCTTTTTTTGGTACTGGAGATTGAACTCAGGCATTCTGCCTCTGAACTATACCCCCAGTCCTACTTTATACTTTTAGTAGTATTATTATTATTTCTATTTATTTACTATTTGTGTGTGTGTGTGTGTGTGTGTGTGTGCGCGCGCGCGCGTGTGGTTCTGGGGATTTTTCTACCTACGACCTACATCGCCAGCCCTATTTTATTTTGAAACAGAGTCTCTCACTAAGTTGCTGAAGCTGTCCTCGAACCTGCAATCCTCCTGTTTCGGCCTCCAAGTACTGGGATCCAGGAGTGTGACACTGTACCTGGCTTTGAATTTTTTTGAATGTCTAATGATCGTTAGCTTCATCAACTACCTTGTTTACAGAACCTATATCTAAAGTAACTGATAACTCCTTCATTTTTCTATTGCTTATTAGCTATTTTCTTAATAAGGCAGAAAATGTGGCTTTCAAATGACTTTTACAGAAATAAAATGCTTTCTTAATAAAAAGAGTTAATTAGCTGGGTGTGGTGACGCACACTTGTAATCCCAGTACTTGGAAGGCTGAGACAGGAGGATCCGGGTTAACTGCCAGCCTCAGCTACTTAGTGAGGCCCTCCTCAACTTAGTGAAACCTTTTTTCAAAATAAAGAATAAAAAATAGGGCTAGGGTCATAGCTCAGAGGTAGAATGCCCCTGGGTTCAATCTCCAGTACTGCAAAAAAAAAAAGAAAGAAAAGAAAAAGAAATAGAAAAAGTTAATTAAAATATCCAGAAACTTAATATGCAAAACCAGATAAAAGCTCAGTTATTCAAGTTTACAGCCTGCTTTCACAGGGTAAGGGGCCTGCAGCCCCAGCTCCACTAACAGTGCCGTACAAAACGGCAATGCCACGGAGACTGACCTGTTGCCAAGTGTAGAGACCCAGCGACAGCTACAATTCACCGGCTGATGCACAAATCCTAACCATGTTTGGGGTATCGATATATGGCATATGAAAAGCATTTTGTACATATTTCTTAAACATGTAGCTGAAAATGACTAGGAGGCAATAAATGTTCTGTAAAAAATACTTCAAAAAGAACATGCACACTCACTTTCTCATTTGACTACTTTCCAGCAAGATGGAGACCCAACACAGTACAATTTCCTAAACTATTCTTTTCTCAAAAGCACATTCATTAGAAGTAATTCTTAAGTACTTTTTGGGGGTAGGGGGTACTGAGGATTGAACCCAGGGGCATTCTACCTCCAAGCTATACCCCCAGCCCATTTTATTTTGAAACAGGGTCTCACTAAATTGCTGAGACTGGCTTGAATCTACAATCCTCTGTCTCAGCCTCCCAAGTACTGGGTTTACAGGTATGCACCATCATGCCCAGTTCTTTTTTATTTTGAAACTGGGTCTCTCTAAGTTGCTTTGGCTTGCCTCAAACCTGTGATCCTCCTGACTCAGCTCCACCCAAGTAATGGGATTACAGGCATGTGCACCACCTTCGTTACTTTTTTTTTTTTTTGGTACTGGGGATTGAACCCAGAGGCATTCTACCTCCAAGCTACACCCCCAGTCCAATTTTATTTCTTTATTTGGAAACAGGGTCTCACTTGGCTGCTGAGAGCCTCGCTAAGTTGCGGAGGCTGGCTTTGAACCTGCAATACTCCTGTCTCAGCCTCCCAAGTACTGGGATTACAAGCGCCCGCCACCACGCCAGGCTCCTTCGTTACTTCTTAACGAACAGTTAATTCAAGATAACTCTCCTTTGGAGAATTCTGGGCAACAAACAGCAATGCAGTAACCAGATTTCAATGAGTAGTGAGATCAGGACAAACACTATCACAAATACTGAAATGAACAAAGACTATATGACAACATAAAGCTCAATGTTCTGGTCTCTAAAAGCCAGGACAAAGCCAGGACGAAACCAGGTGTGGTGGCCCACCCTTGTCATCCCAGTACTTGAAGGCTGAGACAAGAGGATCAAAGATTTGAGACCAGCCTCAGCTACTTAGCTAGGCCCTTGGCAACTTAGAGACTCTGTTTCAAAATAAAATTGGGCAGGGGTGTAGCTCAGAGGTAGAATACCCCTGGGTTCAATCCCTAGTACCAAAAGCTACACCCCCAGCCCTATTTTTTTATACTTTATTTTGAAACCAGGCCTCACAAAGTTGCAGAGGGCCTCACTAGGTAGAGAGAGGGAGAGGGCGAGGGCGAGGGAGAAGGAGAGGGAGAGGGAGAGGGAGTGCGCTGAGGCTGGCCACTAACCAGATCCTCCAGTCTCCGCCTCCCAAAGTACTGGGATTACAAGCATGTGCCACCACGCCCGGCTCCAAAAAATTTTTTTAAATTTAAAGTCCAAAGCCGGGCGTGGTGGCGCACGCTTGTAATCCCAGTACTTTGGGAAGCGGAGACCGGAGGATCCGGGTTCAAGGCCAGCCTCAGCACTCGGCGCGCATGCGTGCACGCGCTCGCGCTCTCTCTCCCTCTCTCTCTCTACCTAGTGAGGCCCTCCGCAACTTCGTGAGACCCGGTTTCAAAATAAAGCATAAAAAAATAGGGCCGGGGGTGTAGCGCGGAGGTAGAACGCCCCTGGGTTCAACCCCCGGTACCGCAAAAAAAAAAAAAAAAAAAAAAATTTAAAGTCCAGACTTCTGCTTCCAGCCAAAGAAGAGTGACATAAACCAGATTTACCCTCCATGGTATGAAATATGTTTGGATTTTTTTCCTGGTTCCTAAAACCTTGGGAATCTAATCTCCTGACTGATAGGTGTCTTTTGTTTCATGCCCTTTGGATCACAAGTGGGTTTATGCTAATGAGGTGGCTGAATTGGGCCCCCTGACCCCTCAGGATGGGATCAGGAACCAGGAAGTCCAGGTGTTGAGAGCCTTAGAACTTTCAGCCCCATCCACCCACCTCCAGGAAATGGACAGGGAATACTGGGAGGTGCTGCAGAGTAGTGGGCCTGAAGATGACATCAGAGCTCTGCATGTCCATACCCTCCCCTATCCATCTCCTCTTCACCTGCCTGCTCATTCATATCCTTTATAATATCCTTCATAATTATTAAATAAGCTTACAGGAGGCCATTGTTTTGGACTCAGCTCCTATACTAGTCCCCAAGAGACCAAGCTAAAAATCAACATGGAGTTCGATCCCCAGTACCAAAAGACAAGACCCCCCCCCAAGGAGGGAGAGGGAGGGAGGGGGAGAGAGAGAGAGAGAGAGAAAGAGAGTGAGCGAGCTGAGGCTGGCCTCGAACCCAGATCCTCCAGTCTTCGCCTCCCAAAGTACTGGGATTACAAGCGTGCACCACCACGACCAGTCCCGATTTTTTTTTAAAACAGATTCTCATTGAGTTGCAGCTGAGGCTGGCCGTGAACCTGTGATCCTCCTGTCTCAGCCTCCCAAATACTGAGATTACAAGTGTGCGCCACCACACCCGCTTTTTTACTTTTAACTACAAGCAATTTACTAGAGATAAACTGCTCGCGTGGAAATGATTAGCTCACACACAGCTTAACACTAGCACACTGCAATAGCAACAGGAGGTGACAATGAAATTATTACAATAGTGTAGTATGTACTAGTTAATTTTATGCAGTTATGATTTAATACTGAATCCTTACATTTATTTAATTTTTCTAGACTGTGAATTGCACCATGTACAGTCTGTTTGTGTGCTTTTTATTTTTTATTTTTTGCAGAGCTGGGGATTGAACCCAGGGGTTCAATCACTGAGCTACACCCCCAGTGCTATTTTATTTTTTATTCTGAAACAGGGTCTCACAAAATTTTCCATGCGGGCCTCAAACCTTCAATCCTCTTGTATCAGCCTCCCAAATACTGGGATTACAGGCATGTACCACTGAGCACAGCTGTATACAGTTCAATAAATTTAATTTTTTCTTTTTTCTTTTTTGTGTGTGTAGTACCGAGGATTGAACCCTGGGGCATTCTACCCCTGAGCCACACCCCCAGTCCTGTTTTATTTTTTATTTTGAAACAGGGTCTTGCTAAGTTACTGAGACTGGTCTCAAACCCATGATCTTATCTCAGCCTCCCAAGTACTGGGATTACAGGTGTACGTCACCACACCAGCTAAACTTTTTTTTTTTTTTTTGGTGGTGGTGCTCGAGATTTGCTATTGTAGTTTTTCTGGGGGACTGAACCCTGGGACATTCTACCTCCAAGCTACACTCTCAGCCCCCTCCCTTTTTTTTTAACGGTACTGGGGGTTGAACTCAGGGGCATTCTACCTCCGAGCTACACTCTCAGCCCTTTTTTTTTTTTTAACGGTACTGGGGATTGAACCCAGGGACATTCTACCTCCAAGCTACACCCCCAGCCCAATTATTTTATTCTTTATTTTGACACAGGGTCTCACTAAGTTGTGGAGGGCCTCACTAAGTTGCTGAGGCTGGCCACAAACCTGCGATCCTCCTGGCTCAGCCTCCCAAGTACTGGGATTACAAGCATGTGCCACCACAGCCCGGCTTCAACCCTATTTTATTTTTTATTTTGAAACAGTCTCACCAAGTTGCTGAGGGCTAAATATTAACATTTTATCATGGGTATATATTTTTTGTGGCTGTAAATGATGGACTGTTGTCATCTACATATACTTTACATATTCATGACATACATTTTTCTTAATTTTTTGATATTTCTAGGCTACAAGGTTTGTGTAAAATTTTTCAAATTGTCATAAATTTCCAAAAAACAAATTTCTATATAAGTACACTCATGCAGTTCAAACCTAAAGTGTTCAAGGGTCAGCTATATAATTCTAGTCTCTGAAAAATAAAACGACCTAATGGCACAAAAAAATATATACATTGGTTTAGTGGGAGGAGGAAGAGAAGAGTTTTTCTGTTTTTTGTTTTGTTTTTTTGTTTCTGTGATACTAGAAATTGAACCTGAGGGACATTCTACCTCCAAGCTACAGCCCCAGACCTCTTCATTTTTTGTTTTGAAGTGGGGTCTCACAAGCCAGGCGTGGTGGCGCACGCTTGTAATCCCGGTACTTGGGAGGCTAAGACAAGAGGATCGCAGGTTCAAGGATAGCCTCAGCAAGTAGTGAGACTCTCATCAAACTAGCAAGATTCTGTTTCAAAATAAAAAAATAAAATAGGTCTGGGGGTACAGCTTGGAGGTAGAATGCCCCAGTGGTTCAATCCCCAGTACCATAAAAAAATGGGGTCTCGCTAGGTTGCTAAGTATCGCTAAATTGCTGAGGCTGCCCTTGAACCTCCAATCCTCCTGTCTCAGTTTCCCAAGTAATGGGATTACAGGTGTGCACCACCACACCCCAGCTGTTTTTCTGGGTTTTGATGGGAGAAAGAAAGAAAAGAATATGCAAGGTAGGAAAATTAGTTGAACAGTACTAACCAGACAGCTACACTTGCTGTAATTACTCATATTTTATCATTTCACACCTTATTCAAGTCATGGTTCTCTTCTTTGGGAGATTGAATCAGGGTCGCTCTACCACTGAGCTGCATCCTCAGCCCTTTTATTTTTTTTATTTTGAGACCGGTCCCACTAAATTGTCCAGGCTGGCCTGGGATTTGCAATCCTCCTGCCTCAGCCTCAGGAGTAGCTAGAATTACAGATGTGCACCACCATGCCCAACTAAAACAGCGTTCTCTAAATTCACTCCACTGCTCAGTTTGATATAATAATCCTGTAGAAAAACATTGGGGGGAGGCAGGACAGGGGAGGAAGAGAGAAGATACCTAAATGTTATACTTAAAGGATAGCCTGTAATATTATATTTGGTAACCTTAAGTCACACAATCGCAAGAAATTACTTCCTTCAAAAATAAGCCCCGCTGTATTCTAAGCTGAAGATATTTACTTCAACATGCATGTACTCTGATCCGCCCCCAGTCAGCCATGCTAGACACACCCCTCGTTTCATCTGCTATCACTGCCAGGAAGAGGAATGTACATGGACATGAAGCTGGCTCAAGCAACCCTAAGCATAAAACTCCACAGCACTCAAGGCCACATGGAAACAGCCGACTGATCGATCCAATAAAGCACTGCTCCCACGTGCTGATTCTTTCTTTTTTTGTGGTACTGGGGATCAAACCCAGGGACAGGGGCATTCTACTGCTGAGCTACACTACTGCTGTGCACTACTGGCCTGGAATTTGAGATCTTCCCTGTCCAACCTCCCAAGTACTGGGATTACAGGCGTGCACCACCAGGCCCAGCTAAGCAGAACTTTTCAAGTCATCTGGCACTGTAAATTGGGTCAACTGGTTAATAGCACACCAAAATGAGTCAATAACAGTCTTGAAACAACCCAAGAAAAAGGTATCAATTCTCAGTGACAGTCATCTTAGAAATCAAGGGTTCTGGTGACAAATATTACAGAGTATGGACCAAAGCCAGTCTTTGAGCAGTTTCCAATCAGCAATATATATTTTTATTCCTTTCTAATCAGATAAACTCAATCCTCATACACAGAATATTAAAGAGAAAACAAGCCGGGCGTGGTGGTGTACACTTGTAATCCCAGTACTTGGGAGGCTCAGACAGGAGGATCTCAGGTTTGAAGACAGCCTCAGCTACTTAGTGAGGCCCTCCGCAACATAGTGAGACCCTGTTTCAAAATAAAGAATAAAAAATAGGACTGGGGGTGTAGCTCGGAGGTAGAATGCCCCTGGGTTCAATCCTCGGTACTGAAAAAAAAGAGAGAGAAAACAAAAACTATATAGACAACTCTATCACCACCTGAAGACCAAGTAAGGAAAGGAACTCAGGAATTTGTGTGCCTTATAAGTGGGAGTGTGCCTGTTTGGAAAGTATCAAAGCCTATCATATGCACAAATAATTCCATTCACATAAAGACTTGTAATAACAAGAAAGTAGCTCATCACACATGAGCAGGTACTAATATACAAAAACCCACAAGAGTTCTGACAGCCTTTAGAGCTCTCCCCTGGCTTCTGCTTGAGGCTGCGCTGCCACACCTGCAGATGGCCAGCGCCTTCGTCCACTGAGGCTCTCCCAGGCTGCTCCCAGCCTGTGCCTGGACACAGTGGACGTCCTACAGCAGACCCTCTCCTGCCCCAGCTCCTTTCCCCTCCGCTGCAAGTGCATGGCCATCCGCGGCCCCTCTGCCCGGGGACTAACCACCCTCCCCTCTTCTCTTCCACAGGTGTTGCAACTGCATCCACTAGAGGCTCCGGCCACCAAAACCCACTTCCTCTCCTCTTTATCCTTCATAAGCATCTACCCCAATAATCACTTCCACATCAAATTTTGCCTTTCATCTGCTTCTCAGAGAATGCAAATGATCAGACAAATAATATACATCAACTTCAAGGCTAAGCATGGTGGCACGCGCCTGTAATCCCAATTCTTGAGACTGAGACAGGAGGATCGCAGGTTCAAGACCAGCCTCAGCAACTTACTGAGACTCAGTAACACAGCAAGACCCTGTTTCAAAATAAAAAATAAAAAGGGCTGGGCGTATAGCTTGGAGGTAGAATGCCTCTGGGTTCAATCCAAGGTACCAAAAATAAATATATCAACTTCAAATTAATGTAAAAGGAGGGAGGGAGCAATTAAGACTCCAGCTGCACCTGAAGTAAAGATGCCCTAATGGTGACAGTGCTTCATCACAGTGGGGGTACTATTCTATTTTAAATACTTCCTGTTTTGTGGTTTGTTTTTTTTGAAGGCTGAGACCAGAGGATTGCAGGTTAAAGGACAGTCTCAGCAACCTAGCTAGACTGTTTCAAACAAAAGATAAGAAAAAGGGCTAGGGGTACAGCTTAGAGGTAGAATACCCCTGGGTTCAATCCCTGGTACTACACACACACAGAAGTTTAACTCATCTTTGTTTCCAAAACTATGAACATGTATTAGTGTTGCCACATATTACTACTATACCCAGTAACAAGGCACTAAAACACCTAGAACAGCAAGTGTGGAGTCTGGCCGCAGATGGCCTAAATGAGACTACCTTGAGATACTTATAATGATTAGTCAATGAATGACAAATACAGGCACTTTACATCTCTAGGCCTTACTTTCCTCTTGTATGAAACAGAAAGATTGAATTAGATGGATAAAACTTTCTGATAACCTTAAAGTACGAAAAACCTAAAAACATCAAGGAATTATGTCTAGTGTGCAATTTTTATTAAGAATAATATACTTAAAGAATTTGCCTAGCTGGGTGTGGGGGTGCATGCCTGTAATCCCAGTACTTGGGAGGCTGAGACAGGAGTATTGTAGGTTCGAGGACAGCCTCGGCAAGTAGTGAGACTTTCAGTAACCTAGCAAGATCCTATTTCCAAACAAAAAAACAAAATAGAGCTGGGGTGTAGTTCAGAGGTAGAATGTCCCTGGGTTCAATCCCCAATACAAAAAAAAATTTGCCTAATTTGTAAAAAACAACAATTTTAGGGCTCACTGTTAACATTTCATTCAAAGACTGTTTTTTGTTGTTGTTTTGGTTTGGGTTTTTTTGGTGGCACTGGGGAATGAACTCAGGACCTCATGTTCAAGTGCTAGGCAAATGCTCCACCACTGAGCTACACCCCAGCTCTCAATGACATTTTGTTTTGTTTTGTTTTTTTGCGGTACTGGTGATTGAACCTAGGGGCATTCTACCTCCAAGCTACACCCCCAGCCCTATTTTTTATTCTTTATTTTGAAACAGGGTCTCACTAAGTTGCAGAAGGCCTCACTAAATAGCTGAGGCTGGCCGCAAACCCGGATCCTCCGGTCTCAGCCTCCCAGGTACTGGGATTACAAGTGTGCACCACCACATCCGGCTTCAATGACATTAATGTTACTTTAAAATGCTTTTTTCCCTGTTAAATATGTTCGCAAAACACTTTTTTGCCACCATAAACCAACTTTAAAACACTCCGGGGGCTTGGGATGTAGCTCAATGGTAGAATGATTATCTAGCATATCCAAAATCCCTGGGTTTGATCCCAGCATTAAAAAAATAAATAAAAATAAAACACTCCATCTTTAGCTGGGTGCGGTGGTGCATGCCTGTAATCCCAGTACTTGGGAGGCTGAGATAGGAAGATCACAGGTTGGGGACCAGACTAGGCAACTTAACGAGACCTTGTTTCAAAGTAAAAAGGCTGGGGGTATAGCTCAAAATATAACATCACTGGTTCAATCCCAAATACCACACAAAAAAAATAATTATTAATTGGCTGGGTATGGTAGTCCACACCTGTAATCCCAGTACTTAGGAGGCTGAGTCAGGATGATCACAAGTTTGAAACTAACATCAGGAGCCGGGTATGGTGGTGCATGCTTGTAATCCCAGTACTTGGGAGGCTGAGACAGGAGAATCACAGGTTTGCGACCAGCCTCAGCTACTTAGTGAGGCTCTCCGCAATTTAGTGAGACCCTATTTCAAAATAAAGAATTAAGCCGGGCGTGGTGGCGCATGCTTGTAATCCCAGTACTTTGGGAGGCGGAGACCGGAGGATCCGGGTTCGCGGCCAGCCTCAGCTCGCTCTCTCGCTCTCTCTCCCTGTCTCTCTCTCTCTCTATCCCTCTCTTTACTTAGTGAGGCCCTCCACAACTTCATGAGACCCGGTTTCAAAATAAAGTATAAAAAAATAGGGCTGAGGGTGTAGCGTGGAGGTAGAATGCCCCTGGGTTCAATCCCCGGTACCGCAAAAAAAAAAAAAGAAAGGAAGAATTAAAATTCAGTCTGGGGGTGTAGCTCAGAGGTAGAATGCCTCTGGGTTCAATTCCCCGTACCACAAAAACAAGTAAGTTGGGCCTGGTGGCACATGCCTGTAATCCCAGTACTTGGAAGGCTGAAATAGGAGGATCGCCAAGTTCGAGGACAACCTCAGCAACATAGTGAGGCTTTCAGCAACCTGATGAGACCCAGTTTCCAAACAAAAAAATAAAAGGAGCTAGGGGTGTAGCTCAGAGGTAGAATGCCCCTGGGTCCAATCCCCAGTACCAAAAAAAACCACACACACAACTCTCCTGGGTCAGCCTCAACCAGCTAACCTTTGAGCCACTGTCATCACCCCGGAAAGGAATACTGTAGCAGGAATGCCCCACCTCAAAGCACTGACTCTCAAAGACAACAACTTGGAAGTTTGCAACAAAACTCCCTAACTCAGAACCTGGTTCTGGATGCTTCTTTGGCCCTGGGCTGGACTCAAGGTTTCTTTTCTACTATCCAAACACCTGACCTAAACAAGTTCACCTATTCTCTCTGGTCCCGAGTGTTCTCTTCTGCTATATTAAAGTGTAATCTACATTCTCCTCCAGGAAAAGGCATTTATTTCAATTGTAGCAGGTACATGTAACTTAAAAGCAATCAATTACAACTGAGTCTTACCTAAGAGGTGAAGCAGACAAGGACAAGGCCAAAATCTGGCAACCTGGGTTACATAAATAAAAATCCCAATAGGAAGACAGAAAGTATTTACTTAGCACTCACTGCGTTCCAGGCCCCATGCTTAAGCATTTTATATACACTAGCTCAGTTAATTCCTTCTCTTGAGAACAAAGTTCTACTTTCTGTATTTACAAATAAAGGAAGCGTGAAGTCACCAGTGCGCCAACATACAGCGGCAAGGGAACTGCCTGATCAGAACCCAGACTCGATTCTCACCCCAAGCCCTGGCCAGCTAATCTACAGTGCTTCTGAAAAAAACATGAAATTAAAGAGGTAGTATTCTAGCCTGCATGGCAGCCCATGCCTGTAATCCCAGTACTAGGGAGGCTGAGACAAGAGGATGGCCGCTTCAAGGACAGTCTCAGTAATGCAGCAAGACTCTCAGCAACCTAGAGAGACCCTGTTTCAAAACAAAAAATAAAAAGGGCTGAGGGTATAGCTCAGAGGTAGAATGCCCTTGGGTTCAATTCCCAGTACCACCATAGAGAAAGAGAGGGGAGAGAGGGGTGGGGAGGGAGAGAGAGAAAGAGAGGAAGGACTATTCTATAACTGACATTACCATAGACTACTCATTATGAAAAGAACCCCTGATTTGTGACTAAGGAAACTGAGGCCCCTAGAGATAAAATTACCAGCTCTGCCTTAACTACCTTTCAGTCACAGAAGACATCTACCCTCCTGACAGCCACCTCTGTGCATCCCCCTACCACACTACAACGAAGGGGGTAACTCACAGGACCAATCAATGCCCACTGAGACCCTGACCTGTCACTTGGGAGAACACTGCCTTCAACTATGTTCACACCACAAAGCATTCATGACACCTCTCAGGGTATCTATAAAATAGATTTGTGTATGTGTGTGTGGCACTGGGGATTGAACCCAGGGGCATTCTACCTCTGAGCTACACCCCCAAACCTATTTTATATATTTGGAAACAGGGTCTCACTAAGTTGTAGAGGGCCTTGAGAAGTTGCCAACTCTGGCTTTGAACCTGTGATTCTCCTGTCTCAGCCTCCCAATTACTGGGATTACAAGCGTGCGCCACCACACCCGGCTATAAAATAGATTTTTAGGGCTGGGGATGTAGCTCAGTGGTAAAGCACTTGCCTAAGATGCATGAAGACTGGTTCTGATCCCCAGCATGGCAAAAAAATTTCCTCTTCTCTAAGAATAGTAATTGTATTTGTTTGTTTGTTTGTTTTCTGATCCTGGGGCTCTAACTCAGGGCGCTCTACCCAAGAGTAGTAATTTTAGCAGCAATGCACTGTGATACTAAAAACCAATTCAGGATAAAGCTGACATAACACATGCTCAGGAAACAAAGAAGCCGAGCCAGCCCTAACCTCCTATCACTGCATCACTGTGCTCCTTTGGCCAGCAAACAACAAAGAGGAAGAGCACCAAAGAAATGACCAAATAAATTAGCTGGGTGTAGTGGCATGCCTATAATCCCAGCACTTGGAGGCTGAGACAGGAGGAGCAAAGGTTAGAGGCCAGCCTCAGACCCTGTTTCAAAATAAAAAATAAGCTGGGCATGGTGGCGCATGCTTGTAATCCCAGTACTTGGGAGGCTGAGACAGGAGGATCACAGGTTCGAGGACAGCCCCAGCAAGTAGTGAGACTCTCATCAACCTAGTGAGACCCCGTTTCAAAATAAAAATAAAATACGGCTGGGTGTATAGCTCAGAGGTAGAATGCCCCTGGTTCAATCCCCAGTACGAGAGAGAGAGAGAGAAAGAGAAAGAGAGAGAGAGATGCAGGCTATGGATCTTTTGCTCGAGCTGCATTCTTATTAGCAAGAACATGGGAATGTTCATATTTTTGTACAGAAAAACACTACTCATTTTGAAATAAGCAATGCTTTGCTATTGTAGGAAAGAACCAGAGGGGGAATAGAGCAAGTATCCTTCCTCTTCTGTTCAAGTGCTGATTTCTAAGAGAAGCCAATGACAGCCCAGTGTACTCTAGAGCAGAGAGGATGGAAGGAGTCTGGACACCACATGTGAGAACAAAGACTAAAGTTGTAGGGTTACACTCTGGTTATTGTTTTAAACTCTAAATGGTAAAACTTTCTCTTTCGTATTTCTAACTTCTCACGTAAATAACCTATGCTGCCGGGCGTGATGGCACACACCTGTAACCCCAGTATTTAGGAGGCTGAGACAGGAGGATTGCAGGTTCAAGACCAGTCTCAGCAACACAGTGAGACTCTCAGCAACCTAGCAAGACCCTGTTTCAAAACAAATAATAAAAAGATTTGGGAGTGTAGCTCGGAGGTAGAATGCCCTGGGTTCTATTCCTCATACCAAAAATAAAAATGAGCCGGGCGTGGTGGCGGACGCTTGTAATCCCAGTATTTGGGAGGCGGAGACCGGAGGATCCGGGTTCGCGGCCAGCCTCAAGTAATTAGTGAGGCCCTCCGCAACTTCATGAGACCCGGTTTCAAAATAAAGTATAAAAAAATAGGGCAGGGGGTGTAGCGCGGAGGTAGAACGCCCCTGGGTTCAATCCCCGGTACCGCAAAAAAAAAAAAAAGGATAAAAATAGGGCCGGGGTGAAGCTCGGAAGTAGAACGCCCCTAGGGTTCAATCCCCAGTACCGCAAAAAAAATAAATAAGTAAATAAAAATAAAAATAAAAATAAAAATAAAAAATAAAAATAAAAAACAGTAGCTCAGGGGTAGAATGCCCCTGGGTTCAATCCCCAGTACCACACACACACAAAAAAAGTACCACAGGTTCAAGACCAGCCTCAGCAACCCAGCAAGGCCCTGTTTCAGAACAAAAAATAAAAAGGGCTAGGGTGTAGTTCAGAGGTATAATGCCCTGGGTTCAATCCCTAGTAACTAACACACACACACACACACACCACACACACACACACACACACACACACACACACACAGTCCAAGAATTTCAATCCCCAGTACTTAAAAAAAAATGTCCAAGGACAGTTCAAAATACTATTCTATTACATTTGCTGTTTCAAAGAAGACTACAACTAAAGATGTGAGGCTCATTATTAATGATGCTGAGCTAGATATCAATATTTAGATGAATGCCAGAAATCTAAGTCCTGGGCTGGGGGTGTACCTCAGTGGCAGAGTGCTTGCCCTGGGTTGGATCCCAGTACCATCAAATAAAAGAGAAAAGAAATCTAAGTCCTGTGACTATCGAATATGACCTTTTCCTCAGTTACATCCAACACATTTAAACATATTTAAATAAACCTTTCAAAATTAATATAACAAAAATGTATCAAAACTGACCAACTCACTTAAAGGTTTGCTCAAGTTGATTTTTAAAAATAATGCTTGGGGGAACTGGTGACAAGCTTTATGTTCTGTATATTACCGCAGATAGACTTGACCTACAAAATGAAGATAGGGTCAACTGTAACCAAAAAACTGTATGCTTCCCCTGGTGGCCAACCCAGGAATGGAGGAGCTCTGCACAGAAGAGAAAAAGCCATTGGTGCTATCCTGTCACTCACAAATAAGAAGTGACTACCAAAAAAGGAAGATGAGGGTGACAGGGAAACTGTCAAAAACACTAACATGGGATTAAAAGGAATACAAATCTGGGGTTTAGACTACATAAAGGTAAGAGTCTGAAGTCAACAAACCGAAAGTTAGAAGGCAAATTTGAGCAGAGTCACTGAATATTTCCAGAGCTCACCCTGGGATCCCTCTGCATTTTAACTCCTAGGTACACCCAGTGTTTAGTACCTTAATAACAGCTTAAGGGCAATCGCCTTTTCCAAGGACTAGATCCTTGCAATTTTCCGCAGTCTTGTCTCTAAGGAAAAGCATTTATTTCTTCAAACAAACTAGTGGTCTAACCTACTTAGAGAACCTCCAGTTCTAAAGCCCTCCAACCAGGAGGAGGAACGTGCACTTGGGCTTCACAAGATTCTCTTTAAAATCTTATTTCTGAAACAAAACCCACGTCCTTTCAAACATTTTCTATACCAACAACCTTTAAAGACAGTCTCATACTGAGACGGGCGAGAATCTCAGGCATTAAAGTCTGACGAATTCCTTTGTCTGATTGGATTTTTTCTTGTACCACTTTAAATTTGCTTCCACACCGAAGAGCAGCAAGGGAAGTAAATGCTCCATTCTGGGGTGTAGGGATTTCTGGTAGGTGGAAATCATTTGTTAGCTAAAGCTCCCGATGGTTTTATTCTTTCACAACCTCTTCCTCCCCCCACCACCCCACCAAAAAAGAAAAAAGGGAAATAAAGGAAATGCACACACATTTACAAATAGGTCCTAAAACCGAAATGCCACACGCGAGCCTCCTGCCCAGCAGGCGCCCTCTGGAAAGCACACTTCTTTTATTAACTGATTTAGGGGGATCCTTATCCTACTCGCCCTCGGGATGGGAGTCCCGAGCCCGCAGGAGCGCAGGGCCGGCGGGGCCAGGCCGGGCGAGGGGTGAGAGGAAGGGTCTCTGCGGGCCGCTCAGTCCGGGCGCTCAGGACGCCAACTCTCCGGCTATGCCACCCGGCCCCGGCCAAGGCGCAGCTCACCTGGGCGCGGGCACCCCGCGCCGGAGTCCGGGGGCGCAGGATCGGAGGGGCCAGCAGCGCCCCGCGGAGGGTCTGCGCCCCGGTGCCCCGCGGATGGCAGGGCCAACACGCACAAAAAGAAAGTTGTCGCCGGGTCCCGGCCGGGCGCGCGCTACTCACCGGGGTCGAAATCGGGCACCGCCGCCTGGTACTGGGGTCCGACCCGCATGCCGCCGCCACCTGCGGGAAGAGAGCAGGGCGGTGAGCGGGGGCGCGGGCGGCCGGGCGGGCGGGCCGGGGCGGCTGCCACCTACCGTGCTCCTCGTCGCTGGACGAGCCCGAGCTGCCTTCCTCCCAGGAGTTGCTGCCGCTGTTGCCATTGGGCGCCGCCGCCGCCAAACTTTTATTCTGGCCATTATTGGGGGCGGCGGCGGCCGAGGCGGCGGCGGCCGAGGCGGAGGCGGAGGCGGCGGCCGAGGCGGCGGCGGAGGCGGCGGCCGCGGCGGAGGCGGCCGAGGCGGCGGCCGCCGCGGTGTTCCTGCCCCTCCGCTTCCCTGAGACCTCGGGGCCCTTCTCCACCATGGCCGGCATTGGCGGGGCCCGGGCCGGGCGGAGGCGACGGGGACCCCGGCTCTCGCGGCTCGGGGCCGGGCAGGGGGCGCGGTGGGCGCGGGGCCGGGCGGGCGCGCGGGAGGCCGGGCGCGCGGGAGCCCTCCGGCGCGCGCCGGGGCTGAGGGAGGCCCACACGGGCGGAGCGCCGAGCCGCCTCAAGCCCCCAGCGCCGAACCGAGCGCAACTTTGGCTCTCATCGCCGCCCGCACTTCGCTGGCTCTAACTACTCCGGAGCCGCGGGCGGGGGGAGGCGGGGCCTGGGAGCGAGGGGCGGGCCGCGCGCAGCCTAACCTCCGCGTGCGGCCCCGCCCCTTGCGCCTCATTGGCTCTCGCGGGATTCGGACGGCAAGCGGCAGACGGGTTGGCTCCGGCGAGCGTCCGTCAGGGGGGCGGGGGCGGGAGCGCGGAGAGGAGGAGGCTCCGCGCTTCCGTTGACCAGGCTGGGTTGACGCGTATCGCCCACTGTACGTGGTTTGAGGTTTGCCTTCGCTCTACGCCCCGTGATCCATCTCTCGAGGCGAGAGCGAGGAGTTGGCTGCCTCCCCGCCCCCCGCCCGCCCGCGGCCCCGCGCCCGCCCGCACCCCGCGGCCCGGCCCCGGCCCCCCAGGGGCCCCGCCGAGCGTCCCGTCGGCGTCCCCGAGTACAATGTGCCCGACGCCAGAGCAAATTGCGGGCAAGGTCGGGACTACTTTCCCCCGTGCGCGGAGGGGTACAGCCCGTTTGAATGGGTTCCATACAAAGAGGGGAAACTAATTGAAGAAACTAATTGCGCCCCCGCCTTTCCCGAGGGACTCGGGGGTGTGCGGGGCCGGGGAGCCTCGGGGCGCCGGGACGGGGCGCCCAGGGGACCGCGGCCCCCGGGAAAGCGGCGGAGTGGGCTCGGCGCCCGGGGGACGCTCCGCTAATTGGGTGGGGGGCGTCGGGGCCATCGGGGACGAGCGGGGGCCGGGGTCCCGGGCGGGGCTGGCGAGGGGAGAAAGGAAGGGCTGCCCTCATCCCAGCCCTCGGAGGGGCGGAGGGCCGGCTCCCCGGCTCTGCGGCCCCCCGCCCCACCCGTCCGGCTCCCCGGCCTGGACGCGGGCCGAGTGGCTGGGGACCCTGCAGGGGGTGACCTACGGTCGCGCAGCGCCGCCTGACAGCTGGCCGGGGGGCTGGGCGGGCTGCCCCACCCCCACCTGCCCCCCCAGCGCAGATCCTAAGCCTGGAGGAGGGCCGTGCGTGGAACCTTTTCCCTCCCCCTCCCATAAAGCAAGGGATGGCTATTTTTCTTTTAAGTTACTTCAAACCTGAGCTTCATATGGGGACAGTTTACACCCGCGTACGATATAAATAGCTACAAGGAGAAAACGGGAGTTTTATGGTCTTAAAGCCTGAATAAATGAGCAGGGCTTTCTCTCCACATTTTCTGCAGCACAAGCCATCATTATTAACTTCATTGAAGTGACCACGTTTACTTCTGCCTAAGTGGCCACGAGGAAGTGGGGAGGGGAGCCCTGCCCCCACCAAGTTCAGAATCATAGCTCTAGGACTCCCCTCATAAGGACGCCCCTGTCCCTGGAGAGTCCAGGACTGCTGGTGTGCGCCCCAGGATCCTCCTGGACCACCTGGCCGGGGCGGGGTGCAGGCGGCCCAGCCAAGAGACAGGTACCAGGGGCGGCATTCCTGGGCCCATTCCCGAGCCGGCGGGCACCTGGCCGCGGCCTGTGACTCATCAGAGGAGAGCCCTGTGTGTGGAATGAGGTTAAGAGCTCTCTACCTTGCTCGATCCTTCCCTACCACGATCCACCACCAAGCTCTGGAAATATTAGCCTACAAGGGCACGAAGGTGATATTGAGGTGTTTATTAGGGCAGCAGGGATGGCAACGCACATGGGTTCCCCCTCTCCAGCCACAAGCCCCCCCAAGTTTGAGTCCACTTCCTGCCTGGGTTAGACTGTGGGTGCCCCGTTGAACTTTCCAACCGGTCATTTGTTTCTACAAACATCGGCCCCTAACAAGCGCCAGACCCTGCTCTACTTTTATGCCAAAGCCACATGGACACCACACTGGCCTGCAACCTCTCAGCTTTCTCATCCATAAAATGCGGTAATGGCCGGTGTGGTGGCCGGCACCTGTAATCCCAGCACTGGGGAGGCTAAAATGGGAGGATCACTTGAGCCCAGAAGTTGGAGACCAGCCTGGGCAACGTATCAAGACACCGTCTTAAAAAAATGAAGGTAATGGCACCTACTTCCTGCCCTGATGGAGTTTGCATTTATTTATTTAGTGGCACTAGAAATTTAACCCAGGGGCATTCTACCTCTGAGTTATACCCCAGCCCTATCTTTTATTATTTATTTTGTGGTACTGGGGATTGGACTCAGAGGCAGTCTACCTCTGAGCTACACCCCTAGCCATTTTATTTTTGTTTTGAAATGGTCTCACTAAGTTGCTAAGTTTTATTTTTGTTTTTGTTTGTTTTTTCAAACAGGGTCTGAGGCCAGGTGTGATGGTGCACTCCTGTAACCTCAGTACTTGGGAGGCTGAGACAGGAGGATCACAGACCAGCCTAAGCAACTTAGAGAGGCTCTCAGCAACCTAACAGGAACCAGACCCTCTTTTTTTTTTTTTTTTTTTTTTGGTACTAAGGATTGCACCCAGGGGCATTCTACCTCTGGGCTACATCCCCAGCCCTGATATACATTTTTATTTTGAAACAGGGCCTTGCTAAATTGCTAAGGGCCTTGCTAAATTGCTGAGGCTAGCCGGCTAAACTGGGATCCTCCTGTTTTAGCCTCCCAAGTACTGGGATTACAGGTGTGTGCCACCACACCTGCTACCCCCAACCTATTTTATTTTTTATATTGAAACAGAGTCTTGCTAAATTGCTGAGAGCCTCGCTAAATTGCTAAGGCTGGTCTCGAACCTGCAATCCTCTTGTCTCAGCCTCCCAAGTACTGGGATTACAGGCGTGCACCACCACACCTGGATGAGACCCTGTTTCAAAACAAAAAAAAATTTTTTTTGTTTTGAACCCAGGGGCATTCTACCTCTGAGCTACATCCCCAGCCCTATTTTTTATTCTTCATTTTGAAATAGGGTCTCAGGCCGGGCGTGGTGGCGCACGCTTGTAATCCCAGTACTTGGGAGGAGGAGACCGGAGGATCCGGGTTCGCGGCCAGCCTCAGCTACTTAGTGAGGCCTTCCGCAACTTCGTGAGACCTGGTTTCAAAATAAAGGATAAAAAATAGGGCTGGGAGTGTAGCTTGGAGGTAAAACGCCCCTGGGTTCAATCCCGGGTACCACAAAAAAAAAAAAAAAAGAAGAAACAGGGTCTCACTAAGTTGCAGAGGGCCTCGCTAACTAAGTAGCTGAGGCTGGTGGCGAACCCGGATCCTCCGGTCTCAGCCTCCAAAGTACTGGGATTACAAGTATGTGCCACCAAGCCCAGCCAGAACAATTTTTTAAAGGGCTGGGAGTAGCCAGATGTTGTGGCACATGCCTGTAATCCCAGTACTTGGGAGGCTGAGACAAGAGGATTGCAGATCCAAAGACAGCCTCAGCAAGTAGTGAGATTCATCAACCTATTCAGACCCTGTTTCAAAATAAAAATAAAATAGGGTTGGGGATGTAGGTTGGAGGTAGAATGCCGCAGGGTTCAATCCCAGCACCACAATAAATAAATAAAATAAATAAATACATAAGCCAGCGTGGTGGCACATACTTGTAATCCCAGTAGCTCAGAGGTAGAACGCCTCTGTGTTCCATCCCTGGTACCACAAAACCAAAAAAAAAGAATAATAAAAAATAGGGCTGGGGGAGTAGCTCAGAGGTAGAATGCCCCTGAGTTCAATCCCCAGTATCACAATAAATAAATAATTAAATAAATAATGGTTTGGGGTGTATTGGAGGTAGAATGTCCCCAGGTTCAATCCACAGTACCACAATAAATAAATAAATAAATAAATAAATAAATAAATAAATGGTTTGGGCTATAGCCTGGAGGTAGAATGCCCCTGGTTTCCATCCCCAGTGCCACAAAAAGAACTAATGAATGAAAGAGAGTCTCACTAAGTTACCACATGCTGGCCTCAAACCTGTCATCCTCCTGTCTCAGCCTCCCCTGATGGAATTTTCTACAGTCCATCTCCCCAGCCCCTCTCTCCTTCCACCATAGGGAACCCCAGCCTGAAGGAAACCCTCTTTCCTATTGCTGCGGTGGGGTCCACACACAACCCCTTAACCAGGAAGTTGTGATCTCGCACTTGAGACTGGCACTCTGTCCAGCCAGCAGCCCTACCTGGTTTTTCTTCAGTCTGGATCTAAGATTTCACACCACCTCCCTCTTCTTACACCTCCCACGGCCCTTCTTCCCAGGTCTATGGCCTCAGCTCACTCCAGTGAGGAAAGCTAAGCCATCAGGCAGATGGCTCCTCTTTGAGTCCCCAGAGCAAGCGGTCTCCCTGCCTGGCACCCACCTCCTCCTGAGGCCCTGCCACGGGTTCTCAGGACCCCACCTCCTGCTGCCTTCCTGGGCTGCCTGCTAGTGCTGCCAGCCTCCCTCTGGGCTGGTGCCTTTTTAAAAGGGGTGGGGTGAGCCAGGTGCAGTGGTGCACGCCTATAATCCCAGTACTTGGGAGGCTGAGACAGCAGGATTGCAGGTTCGAAGCCAGCCTTAGCGATTTAGCAAGGCCCTCAGCAACTTAGACCTGTTTCCAAATAAAAAATAAAACAGGGCTGGGGGTGTAGCTCAGAGGGAGAATAGAATGCCCCTAGGTTCCATCCCCAGTACCAGTAAAAAACAACAAAAGGGGGGGGAATATTCCCTTGTACCCAAGCCCCCTCCCACCTTGCTGCCAATTCCCTGCACCCCTGTAGACACACTCCTCCAGAGACCAGTCTACACCTGCCTTCTCCACGCCCTCCATCTCAGTCTCTCCTCGCCCCACCCAAAGGACTATGGCCCCGCCCCCTCCCCCTTGCTCCCTGCTGCCAAATACTCTGTCACTCACTTCTTAGTCACACTGAGCATCTCAGCAGCACTTGAGCAGACCACTCCTCCACAAACTCCCTCAATTCTCTGAACTTCAGGCCCCGCAGGCCCACCTGTCTTCCTCCTCCCTCACAGCCTCCTGTGCAGCCTCCACCTGCCCACCCCCATCCACCCTGTAATTGCTGCACTCCTGCTCAGCCTCTTCCCCTCTCTGTGCCTGGGGCCTTGTAGGTGTCATTAAGTGTTCTTTGGACAGGCTGGCAGATGATAGGAGCACAGCCTCCTGTGCAACAAGTGAGACCCAACTGAGACACCGAATATATAGACGTTGTGTGGGGCGGGCCTTAGGGTTTGTCAGTCTAGCATCTTCTAGAGGAACTCCCACCCCTTCACCCTCCTGGTGGTGGGCTTCTGGAGGCCTCCCTCCTGACCAGCGCATGACCCGGGCCTGGTCAATCAGAGCTCCCAGCCCTGTCTGCAGTGGTTGGCTCAGGTGCGGATGCGTGACCTAGCCAGGCCAATCAAGGCCCTCTCTGAAGCATTTTTCTGGAACTCTCGAAAGTGACTCTTCCTTTCTGATCAGGACCTGAGGAGCAGGAAAGTCTAGACCCTGCAGGGCAGAGCCTGACGGGGGTAGGCAACCAGATGACCCTGGCTCTCCAACTCTGCAGAGCACCTGAGAGATGCCTCCTCCCTTCCCGGGTGCCTGGCTTGCCTGTCCTCTCCTAGTCTGGGCCCTGCTCCAGGGAGCCGTCCCCCAACCCGCCAGCCTGCGAAAAGAGAGGATCTGGTTGAGAAGAAAGAGGCTGAGACCTGATAGGCTCGTTCCAACTCTTCCCACTCCCTCCCCCACCCCATAAACCAGGCCTGAAATCCTGCCTCTCAGTAGATGGATCTGAAGTGCAGTTACAACACAGAGTCCTGACCAAAACCCAGCATGGTGGCACACACCTGTGCTTTGAGGTGGAGACAGGAGGATCGCAGATTCGAGGCCAGCCTCAGTAATTTCAGCAAGGCCCTTAGCAACTTAGCAAGACCCTGTTTCAAAATAAAAAATAAGTCAGGCATGGTGGCACATGCCTGTAATCCCAGTACTCAGGAGGCTGAGACAGAAGAATCCCAGGTTTGAAGCCAGCCTGGCAACTTAGTGAGGCGCTCAGCAACTTAGCCAGACCCTGTTTCCAAATAAAAACTAAAATAGGGCTAGGGCTAGGGGTGTAGCTCAGAAGTAGGATGGCCCTGGGTTCAATCCCCAGTACCAATAAATAAATAAATAATAAATAAATAAATAAATAAATGTCAGGCATGTGAGGCCCTCAGCAACTAAGTGAGATCCTGTTTCAAAGTAAAAAATAAAATGGGGCTGGGAGTTTAGCTCAGAGGTAGAATGCCCCTGGATTCCATCTCCAGTACCACACAAAAATAAAATAAAAGCCAGGCATGGTGGCACATGCCTATAATCCCAGCACTTGGGAGGCTAAGACAAGATGATTGCATATTTGTGGCCAGTCTCAGCTACTTAGTGAGGCCCTCTGCAACTTAGTGAGACTCTGTTTTCAAATAAAAAAATAAACTGCACCGGGCGTGGTGGCGCACGCTTGTAATCCCAGTACTTGGGAGGCTGAGACCAGAGGATCAGGGTTCGCGGCCAGCCTCAGCTACTTAGGCCCTCCACAACTTTGTGAGACCCGGTTTCAAAATAAAGTATAAAAAATAGGGCCGGGGGTGTAGCTCGGAGGTAGAACGCCCCTGGATTCAATCCCCGGTACCGCAAAAAAATAAAAATAAAAATAAAAAAAATAAGCTGGGGGTGGTGGCACACACTTGTAATCCTAGTACTTGGGAGGCTGAGATAGGAGGATCACAGCTTCAAGGACAGCCTCAGCAATTTTTTTTTTTTTGTGGTACCAGGGATTGAACCCAGGGGCGTTCTACCTCCGCGTTATGCCCCCGGCCCTATTTTTTATGCTTTATTTTGAAACCGGGTCTCACGAGGTTGCGAAGGGCCTCACTAAGGAGAGAGAGAGAGAGAGAGACAGGGAGAGAGAGAGCGAGAGAGCTGAGGCTGACCGCGAACCCGGATCCTCCGGTCTCCGCCTCCCAAAGTACTGGGATTACAAGCGTGCACCACCACGCCCGGCAGCCTCAGCAATTTAGTGAGGCTCTCAGCAACCTAGTAAGACCCTATTTCCAAATAAGTACTAAAATCGGTCTGGGGGTGTAGCTTGGAGGTAGAATGCCTCTGGGTTCAATTCCCTGTACCACAAAAAAAATTAAAAAAAATAAATAAAATAGGCCCAGGGGTGTAGCTCAGAGGTAGAATGCCCTTGGGTTCCATCCCCAGCACCACAAAATAAATAAGTAAATAGGACTGGGGGTGTGACTCAGAGGTAGAATGCCCCTGGGTTCAATCTACAATTCCATCAAAAAATTTTTAAAAAGAGTCTTGAGCAACACAAATGGCAGGCATTCACCTGGCGTAGCACCAGGGCAAGAACGTGCAGCTCCTCGCCACCTGGAAAGGGCCTAATCATCGCTAGTATCTTGACTGTGTGCCTAGTTCTGCTCTCAGCATTAAAACTGAGAGCACTCCTAATAATGCCATTAGTAAATACAATTAGACCATCATCTCTGCCTCGTAGATAAGCAACTGGAGGCACCTAGGGGCGCAGTAGTCTTCTGAAGTTATGCATTTGGCGAGCAGGAAGGAGGGCACGTCTGGGCCACAGAGCTCCGTAGCCTGCTGGACCCAGAGCCACGCCCGGGAACAGGGGGCACCCACGGGCGGGGATGTGCCAAAGGCCTTGCCTGATTCTAAAGGCACAGGGTTGGTCATTCCTGTTCCTGCTATTTATTAGTAGAATTATATCAGATAGCTTGTTAGAAACTAATGGTTGAAGCCGGGCATGGATGGTGCACACTTGTAATCCAGTACTTGGGAGGCTGAAACAAGAGGATCCGGGTTCACGGCCAGCCTCAGCTACTTAGTGAGGCCCTCTGCAACTTAGTGAGACCCTATTTCAAAATAAAGAATAAAAAGTCGGGCTGGGGGTGGAGCTCAGAGGTGGAATGCCCCTGGGTTCAATCCCTAGAAACTAATGGTTGGTGAGGAACAACTTCCAAAGGAGGGAAGCAAGCAGAGGGGAGGGCCTGGGATGGGGGGGGATGGCCAGTCCTGGGAGGGGTGGGGCCCACAAAGACTATTCAGAAGCTGAGACTTCAGCAGGAATATTAGCCATCCCATGAGTTCTTAACCTGAAATCCACGAACCCGGAAGGGTAATTACAGCTTTCTTTAAATTAACCTTTAACTGAAATCTAACATTTTCTTCAATTACGAAGGTAGGCGGTATTAGCAGTGCCTCCAACACTGTCGCCTATGATACTGTCTCCTCGAGTTACAGCTGGAGTCATCGCGGAACAGCATTTACATGCATCTCAAATCACAGGAGACACCAGACCCCCACTATCTTGTTACTTAACATGCTAATAACTCAACAAATAAAATGAATCATAGACCTCATTCTTTTTTTTTTTTTTTTTGAGGTACTGGGGATTGAACCCAGAGGCATTCTACCTCTGAGCTACACTCCCAGCCCTATTTTTTATTCTTTTATTTTGAAACAGGGTCTCACTAAGTTGCGGAGGGCCTCACTAAGTAGCTGAGGCTGGCTACGAACCTGTGATCCTCCTGTCTCAGCCTCCCAAGTCCTGGGATTACAAGCATGATCCACCACACCCAGCCTGACCTAATTCTTTTTTTTTTTTTTTTTTTTTTTGTACTGGGGATTGAACCCTGAGGCATTCTACCTCTAAGCTACACCCCCAGCCCTTTTTATTTTATCTTTTTGGAAACGGGGTCTCATTAAGTTGCTGAGGCTGGCCTGGAACCTGTGATCTTCCTATCTCAGCCTCCCAGGCATGTGCCACCATGCCTGATTTAGGAAAATCGTCTCATCTATAATACCTAAAGCAGATGGGCATGGTAGCACATGCCTGTGATTCCAGCTGTTCTGGAGGCTGAGGAAAGAGGATCACAAGTTGGAGGCCAGCCTGGGCAACTTAGCAAGAAATTGTCTCAAAAGTTTAAAATGTATGTTAGGGGCTGGGGTGTAGCTCAAGGGTAGAGTGTTTGCCTAGAAGGCATGATTCAATCATGCCCCTGGATTCAATCACTAGTACTGCAAAAAAATTTTTTTAATTTATTTGGGTTTTTTTTTTTTTTGCAGTACCATGGATTGAACCCAGGGGCATTCTACCTCCGAGCTACAACCCCGGCCCTATTTCTTATTGTTTATTTTGAAACCGGGTCTCACTAAGTTGCGGAGGGCCTCACTAAGTAGCTGAGGCTGGCCGCAAATCCGGATCCTCTGGTCTCCACCTCCCAAGTACTGGGATTACAAGTGTGCGCCACGACGCCCGGCTAAATTTTTTCAATTTAAACTTGTTCTGCAAATGACACCCTCAAGAAATTGAAAAAAGCCAGGCGTGGTGGCACACACCTGTAATCCTGGTACTTTGGAGGCTGAGACAGGAGGATCCCAAGTTCACAACCATCCTTGGCAATTTAGCGAAGCCCTCAGCAATGTAGCAAGACCCTGTTTCAAAACAAAAAATAAAATAGGACTGGGGGTGTAACTCAGAGGTAGTATGCCCCTGGGTTCAATCCCCAGTACCACCAAAAAAAAAAAAAAAAAAAAGTGAAAAGACAATCTACACAATAGGAGACATCATTTGCAATATGTCTGGTAAGGGACTTTAAAATATGTAAGGAACCAGGCATAGTGGCACACGCCTATAATCCCAGTACTGGAGAAGCTGAGACAGGAGGATCACAGGTTCAAGGCCTGCCTCAGCAAGAAGTGAGACCCTCAGCAACCTATAGAGACCCTGTTTCAAAAGAAAAAATAAAAAGGACTGGGGGTGTAGCTTGGAGGTAGAATGCCCCTAGGTCCAATTCCCAATACAAAAAAGAAAAAGAAGCCAGGCGTGATAGCGCACGCTTGTAATCCCAGTACTTGGGAGGCTGAGACGGGAGGATCCGGGTTCGCGTCTGGCCTCAGCTACTCAGTGAGGCCCTCCGCAACTTCGTGAGACCTGGTTTCAAAATAAAGTACAAAAAATAGGGCCAGGGGTGTAGCTCGGAGGTAGAACGCCCCTGGGTTCAATCCCCGGTACCGCAAAAAAAAGAGAAAGAGAAAGAACAAAACCACTGAATTATACACCAAAATGAATGAATTGGTTAGTGAATTATATCTCAATAAAGCTGTTTAAGAAATAGAGAAGCTGGGCGTGGTGGTGCACACTTGTAATCCCAGTACTTTGGGAGGCTAAGACTGGAGGATCCGGGTTCACGGCTAGCCTCAGTTAATTAGTGAGGCCCTCCGCAACTTCATGAGACCCCGTTTCAAATTAAAGGATAAAAAATAGGGCTAGGGGTGTGTAGCTCGGAGGTAGAATGCCCCTGGGTTCAATCCCCAGTACCGCAAAAAAAAAAAAAAAAAAAAGAGATGAGGCCGGGCGTGGTGGCGCACGCTCGTAATCCCAAACTTGGGAGGCGGAGACCGGAGGATCTGGGTTCGCTGCCAGCCTCAGCTACTTAGTGAGGCCCTCCACAACTTAGTGAGACCCTGTTTCAAAATAAAAAGAGTAAAAAAATAGGGCTGGGGGTGTAGCTCAGAGGTAGAATGCCCCTGGGTTCAATCCCCAGTACCGCAAAAAAAAAAAAAAGGAATAAAGATGAACTGGGCTCAGTGGCCCACCCCTATGGTCCCAGCTACTCTGGAAGCTGAGACGAGAGGATTGCAAGTTCAAGGCCAGCCTAAGCAACTTGGCAAGACTCTGTCTGAGACCCTGTTTCAAAATAAAATAAAAAGGGCTGGAGGTGTAGCTCAGAGGTAGAATGCCCCTGTGTTCAATTCCCAGCACCACAAAAAAAATTTTTTAAATAACAAAGGAGGTGGGCTTTATGCGTCTACAGATTTTATTTCCTCTGCACCCTCACTTGCACAGGTGGGGGTGGGGACCTCCCTGCCCGCCCTGATTTCAGGTTCTGCACACCAGCCTGCTCAGTGGCTGCTGTTGAAGCCGACTTGCAGGATGCCTGGGCCAGCGGGGTGACCTTCGCTCCCACAGGGAGGCCACCTGAGTCCTCATCCCACACCTTCCGCTTTGGCCAGCTCCTTATTTATCCATTTATTTATTTAGTGGTACTGGGGGTTGAATCCAGGGATGTTCTACCAAAATGAGCTGCAATCCCAGCCTGGTTTTTTTGTTTTTGTTTTTTTGTACTGGGGATTGAACCCAGAGGCATTCTACCTCCAAGCTACATCCCCAGCCTGATTTTATTTCTATTTGGAAAAAGGGTCTTGCTAGGTTGCTGAGAGCCTCGCTAAGTTCCCAAGGCTGGCTTTGAACCTACGACCCTCCCATCTCAGCCTCCCAAGTACTAGGATTACAAGTGTGCGCCACCAAGCCCGACTCAGAGCCTGTTTTTTTATTTTGAAACAGGGTCTCCCTAAATTGCCCAGGCTGGCCTCGAACTTGCGATCCTCCTGTTTCAGACTCCTATGTACTGGGATTACAGGTGTGTCCCATCGTGCCCACCTTGCCATGCTTCTATTTTGGGGGCTTGGGTACATGATGAGCCACATGGACTGGGGGAAGGGGTTTGCCACCAGGAAAATATTTTGTAGGAGAAGTGTGGGGCCATGCTTTTCCCTGCCAGTGTACCCCACCCTTTATTTAACACTGTCAGGACCATCTTTGTGTGTGTGTGTGTGTGTGTGTGTGTGTGTGTGTGTGTGGCACTGGGGATTGAACCCAGGGGTGTTCTACCTCCAAGATACACCCCTATTTTAGTTTTTTTTATTTTGAAACAGGGTCTCTCTAGGTTGATGACTGTCTCACTCTTTGCTGAGGCTGTCCTTGAACCTGCTATCCTCCTGTCTCAGCCTCCCAAGTCCTGGGATTACAAGTGAGCACCACCACACCCGACTATGTCAGGAGCATCTTTGCTCGTTCCCTAAGAAGTCTCCCTGAGAGGCCTGGGGAGATGGCAGCAGGCCTGGACACTTGTTTGTGGGGCCTCTGGGATGACTCCCTCCAGGGGCCACAGGCATGTGGGAGGACCAACTAAAACTGGCAAGGAGAGGGCCTGGGGTGCTGCTCCCATCAGGCAGCGGGCCTGGCTACACCCTCTCCCCCTCATGGCTCAGCTCACAGGCCACCTCCTGCAGTGTCCGGAGCGCCCTGACCACCTGCAGGCCCTGTCCCCGTCATCCTCCCTCTGACACCTCACCTGGCCGTGAGGACCCCTGCACAGGCTGAGTGGTCCTTCTCCCCCACTGCAATGCAAGCTCCCTGGGGCTCAGCACAGCACCGCACAAGCAGGGGGCCACTGAGTCCCCGCTGCTACCTTGTCTAAGGGTCAGGCTGGGACATTTATTTATTTATTTATTTATTGCAGTACCGGGGATTGAACCCAGGAGCAATCTACCTCCGAGCTACACCCCCCCCCGGCCCTATTTTTTATACTTTATTTTGAAACCGGGTCTCACAAAGTTGCGGAGGGCCTCACTAAGTAGCTAAGGCTAGCCGCGAACCCGGATCCTCAGGTCTCTGCCTCCCAAGTACTGGGATTACAAGCATGCGCCACCACGCCCAGCAGGCTGGGACATTTATACTGGAGCAGAAGCATACACTTACACTACAAGGGAAATCAGCCGGGCATAGCTTTGGCTTTTCCAGCAGCCCTGTCCTGAGCACATGCTGCTCCCCTGCTGCTGCAGCCAGACCTGGAGACCCCGAGAGAGGGCTGTTCCTGGCCCATCCAGAAATAGCCTTCCAGCCCAGCGCCATGCGCACACCTGTAATCCCAGCACTTGGGAGGCTGAGGCAGGAGGATCTCAGTTTCAAGGGCAGCCTCAGCAACTTAGCGAGGCTCTCTGCAACTTAGTGAGACCCTGTTTCAAAATAAAAATGAAGAGTTGTGTGTGGTGGTGCACGCTTATAATCCCAGTACTTGGAAGGCTGAGACAGGAGGATCACAGGTTCAGCAACTTAGCGAGGCCCTCTGCAACTTAGTGAGACCTGTTTCAAAATAAAAAATAAAATAGGGCTGAGGGTGTAGCCCGGTGGTAGAAGGTCCGTGTGTTCCATCCCCAGTACCACAAAATAAAAAACAAAATAAAAATAAAAAGGGTTAGGGATGTTACTTGGAGGTAGGATGCCCCTGGGTTTAGTCCCCAGTACCAAAAACAAATAAATAAATAAAATAAAAAGGGTATGGTGGTGCATTCCAGTACTTGGGAGGCTGAAACAGAAGGATTGCAGGTTTGAGACCAGCCTTAGCAACTTAGTGAGACCCTGTTTCAAAATAAAAAATTGAGCCGGGCGTGGTGGCGCACGCTTGTAATCCCAGTATTTTGGGAGGCGGAGACTGGAGGATCCGGGTTCGCGGCCAGCCTCAGCTCTCGCTCTGTCTGTCTCTCTCTCTCTCCTTAGTGAGGCCCTCCG
>PVJS01021281.1:0-31661 GCA_004027185.1 Glis glis
AAAAAAAAAAAAAAAAAAAAAAAAAAATCCATGTAATCCACCACATAAACAGAAATAAGGACAAAAATCACATGATCATTTTAATAGACGCTGAAAAAGCATTTGACAAAATCCAACACCCATTCATGATAAAAACACTGCAGAGAATCAGAATAGAAGGAACATACCTCAACATCATAAAGGCAATGGTATCAAAAGATCTAAATAAAACATTAGAAAATAGAATATAGCAGCAGACTAAAAGAATAATATCCCATGATCATATGAGTTTTAAGTCAAGAATACAAATGTTTTAGTATTAAAAATATATTAATAACCGCCACATAAAAGGAGTGGAAGCTATCATTTGATTTTCTCCATGGCTGCATTTGACAAATTTTAATATTCATTTCTAATTTCTAAAATATACTTTTTTTGGTAGGTACTGGGGATTGAACCCAGGGGCATTCTACTGCTGAGTTACACCCCCAGCCCTATTTTTATTTTATTTTATTTTTTATTTTGAAACAGTCTCGCTAGGTTGCTAAGAGTCTCACTACTTGCTGAGGCTGTCCTCAAACCTGTGATCCTCCTATCTCAGCCTCCCAAGTACTGGGATTACAAGTGTGAGCCACCACACCCAGCTTAAAACATACTTTTAATAATAAAAGGAATTGATGTAGTTCTTAAAAATAAGAATAAAGCTCAAGTTAAAAGCCAGTTCTATATCTAATGGTACATCAGAGGCATGTCACAGAGGTTAAGGAAAAGGAAAGATTGTCAGTTCAAAAGTCCCACAAAGTCATTTCTCTTCCTTCCTTCCTCCCTCCCTCCCTCCCTCCCCTCCCCTCCCCTTCCCTCCCCTCCCCTTCCTTCCCCTCCCCTCCTCTCCCCTCCTTCCTCCCTTCCTTTCCAGTGCCGAGGATCAAACCCAAGGCCTCACACTCTCTGGGCAAACTCTGAGCCACATCCAGCCCCATACAAGCATTCTTATGGGATATGCCTCAGCTCATTCCTGTAAACACACTTATCTTGTTTCTATATTTCATAACTCTTACAGTGAGTGGGAGCTTTAAATGTACCCTCTGGTTGAGTAATCTTTCATGGATACAACACACACTATTGTGAGCTCTTACATACAATATGGAGGAATCTACACTAATTTCCTAGCACTCAGGAAAAAATTTCACTCCAGTGACTGCAGAGGCTTTAGACTTCTGTCTTTGCCCTGAGGACATATTGTTCTTGCAGGTGACTTACAAAGTCCTCAGCAGCAATCACCAATTTTAGTTTCTTCCTGCTGGAAAATACACATTTTTTTTTTTTTTTTTTTTTTTTTTTTGCGGTACTAGGGATGGAACCCAGGGGCATTCTACCTCCGGGCCACACCCCCAGCCCTATTTTTTTTTTTTATTCTTTATTTTGAAACAAGGTCTCACTAAGTTGCGGAGGGCCTCACTAACTAGCTGAGGCTGGCCGCAAACCCGGATCCTCCAGTCTCAGCCTCCCAAGTACTGGGATTACAAACATGCGCCACCAGGCCCGGCTGGAAAATACACATTTTTTCTCAACTATCACTTTAAGAGGCATTTATCCAAAATTCATTTCACAAAAGCCAGTGTTGCCGGGGACAGGCCTTTGACCTGGCCCCAGGTGTGTCCACGCCTGCAGCACCTCCTTTCTGCAGCACAGTGAGCGGGCCCCGCTGGAAGGGCAGGGACACCGGTGGTATTGGAGCAGGCCAAGCCAGGTGGATTTTGTAGAACAGACCCGCTTTTGTGTGCTGGGAGCCAAGGTAACAACCCGTTTGAATTTCCTAACTTCAGGGCAGTTGTTTTTTCATCTTAACCATTAATAATTGAGATTTGTATCGTATCTTATAAACGAGAAGGATTGAATGCCTGGAGCTATCAATAACCACCTGCAAATACCATTGTTCTTTGTGTTTTGAAGTGACGCATGGCAATAGAATCCTGCCCCACCTTCCCTCTGCTTGGGGTTCTTGCTCACTCTTGCCTCTCAGCTACCTCCATCAGCTCCGGCAGGAAAAGTCCAGCTCCCAGCTCTTGCTGGGGCCCAGGTCCCTCCTGGACTGAGCTCTGCAGGAGCTGGCCATGCCTCTGAATCAGCTGGTGCAATTTAGAGACTCCAGAAGGGTTTTTGTCCCCACAAGTTTCTCCTTGATTTGCCTTTGTGGATACAATTGAGTGAGGCAGGATCAGTTAGAAGAGGAGCACCTGAATTCACGGCACTGGTGGGGCTGCACAAGCCACTGTGGCTCTTTATTGGCTGGGGGTGCGGCTCAGTGGTAGAGCCTACCTAGAATGTGCAAAGCCCTGGGTTTGAGCCCCAGCACTGCCAAAAAGAAAAGAAAAAAGTGTAATTCCTTAGCACCCACCCGCCGGGAGAAGAGAGACGTTTTCTCTAAGTGGGAATCTGCACTCCCTCTCAGAGTACGGGGTTCGCATCCAAACCTGTTGTCACAGCCTGTTTGTGTTGTGAACTTGAATTCCTCAGGTCCTTGTCATTCAGGACAAGGAAGCCATTGAAGGGTGAATTTTCTTTCCGCTTCTTCCCTTAACGTTACCAGTTTGTGGGATAGTTTGAAGGGGATTTCCCGAGTGCGGTCACATAGCCCCCATCAGAGAACCCCAACTTAAAGCGATTTGCTATGCAGCTTCCTCACATCTTGCCGTGTTTGTGACCACTGTTGCATTCTGTAAACTTACTGAATCTTCGTGACTCTGAGTGTTTTCTAACTGATGGTGCAAGACAGCTGAAGACACTGAGCCGGAATCCTTGAGAAGAAAACGGGCTACGGTTCAAGAAAGCCCAACCCAGCTTCCATGTATACAAAGAACGGTGTCCCACAAGGCCGGGTCCTGCTGGCAGGCATGGAGGTCACTGGGTCCCACCCCTGAGTGGCTACTGATGGTGATTCAGTTATAAACACTGGCTGGTGACTGTGAGCAACTAACCCATCTTCTTCATGTCACCATGTCCTCCTCTGTAAAAAGAGGACACAGCGGCACTTCCCCATGGGGCGGTCGAGAGAAGTCAGTGTCGGCATTCTATAATAGTCCCTATAGACTCAATCCAGAATGCTAAGACTGAGTTTCAAGATTCGTCCATCCATCAAGTATTTCTGTGACAGGCACAATTCTCGGGGCTGGGTCACAATGACTTGAAAGTGAACCATGTCTACCAGGAAGACGTACTATTCCTGGAACTTGGAATATAGGAGTCTCAGATTGGTGGGTAAAGGTCTGGGCAGCTTCTGCGCTCATTTGGACCCAGGCTGTGATGTGTTTCTTTCATGTGAAATAGAGAGGGGCCAGGAATGATGCAAGTATGGAATTAAAATGAAGAATGTTCCCCAGCATTCCAAGATTCGTCCAATACATCAAGGACCACTGTGCCCCCGCCCTTGACCAATGCGATCCTTCCAACCTCATCTCCTATCCTGCTTCTGCCCTTGAGGCTAAATGATGTCTCATCTACTTTCTCTCTACCACTGTGTCTTCATAGAAGGACTCAGTGAATGTTTAGTAGGTTCATTATTGTGTGAAGAGAAGCAAGGGACAATGTATACGTATTAAAGGAGGGCAAATAATAAACCAAATAGGGCAAAAGTTTAGTAGGTAACTTTGCATAAATAATGTGTGAATGTTTTTTGTTATTTTTGCAATATTTTTGTTAAAGTTTGAAATTATTTCCAAATGAAATGCTTTCATGAAGAAACTTTTGTTTCTTTATTACTCGGATAAAGAGATAACAAAATGATAGGGTCACAATGGTGAGAGATGGTTAATTTTAATGATTCTTTTTTTAAGTTTTTCTATATTTCTATATCTTAGAATTTTTCCCTGGACGAACATCACAAGAAAAGTTAAATTTATTTATTTGTTTATTTGCGGTGCCAGGGATTGAACCCAGGGGCATTCTACCTCCGAGCAACACCCCCAGCCCTATTTTTTATTCTTAATTTTGAAACAGGGTCTCACTAAGTTGTGGAGGGCCTCACTAAGTAGCTGAGGCTGGCCAGGAACCCGGATCCTCTGGTCTCAGCCTCCCAAGTGCTGGGATTACAAGCGTGCGCCACCACGCCCGGTTGAAAAGTTAAATTTAAAACAACTGATTAGATGTGATTTACAAATATTGGCTATATTAGAAGTAGAAAGAACTTAAGGCCCAGACAGAAATGCTAAAGCAGATGGCCTTCTGAGACGAATTTCCCCAGCTTCCATTAGACCGAGCCTCCCGCGAGGACATTCTTGTAACTACTGATTCATTCTCTCCTGGCAGACGTGGCTCCAATAAAGCTGCAGTGTGATTGTCAATCTCTGCATGTGGGTGTGTGCTGGAACCGCGCTTGTGACACGGTGGACATAAGTCAGGGCTTCTGTGTTACTGTGAGGACAATGCGTGGACTAGAGCCCAGTCACCTTCTAGTGGAGGTCAAGGAAGTTGAATTTTTAAGGACTTCAATGCGCTGTCAATGCTGGCTTCTTTTGGAAGAAGTTGGAGTGTTTAACAAACTCCAATAGTTATATCCTGAAATAACAGGCAAAACACCGTATTGGTTTGCTAGGGCTGCATAGTCAAGTGCCACAAATAGACATGTGTTGTGTCACAGTGCAGGGGCTTGAAGGCCAAGGTCAAGGTGTTATCAGGACTGGTCCCCCTGCAAGCAGCGGGGGAGGATCTGTTCCAGGCCTCCTTCCTGACTCCTCAGAGCTCCTTGGGGGTAGCAGCGCAACTCTAACTATTCCATGGCGCTCTCCCCATGAGAGGTCTCTGTGTCCAAGGTCTCCCTTTTTGTAAGGACACAGTTGCACTCACCTCACCTCAGTTCCATCAACTGAAAACAAGGTCACCTCCACAGGCACTGGGGGTTAACACATCAACGTCTTTTCTTTAAGAGAGGATGGAGCGCAACCCATCAAAGCATGCTCATGCAACTGGAGATAGCTGAAGACAAGTTCTATGTAGTTTTCCACTAATGCTGATGTTTTAAGAAATTCCCCTAATCCGGCAAAAATAAAGCAAAATACACAGCAAATGTTGCACTTTCTTCTTTTACTCTGTATAATCTTAATTTTGGTTAAATGTGGGGTGGGGGTTGTTCTTGCCAGAAACACTACTCAGCAATAAAGGGGGAAGGATTGTGGAAGTAAACAACCACCTCGGCTCACCTGCAGAGAGTTACAGAGTGCACAAGCCAATCTCCAGGGGTTACATCATGCAGGCTGAGCAGCCCTAACTTGAAAATCCAAAGTCTGAAACTTTTTGAGCCAGGACAGACACCACAAGTGGAAAATTCCACACCGTGAATGAACTTTTGTTGCATGCACAAAATTATTAAAACTTTGTATAATCCATACTCAGACTATGCGTCTAAGCTGTCTATGAAATGTAAATGAATTTTTGTGTTTAGACTTGGGTCCCAGCCCCATGATATTTTAATATGGATTGCCAAAATCCTAAGAAATCTGAAATCCAAGACACTTCTGGCCCCAAGCATCTCAGATAAGGGATACTCAACCTGTCTATGATTCTATTTATATAACATTCTTATAATGTCAAAATTATAGGAAGCAAGAGTAGATTCATGGGTGTCAGGGGTCAAGGAAAGGGGTGGGTGAGGAAGGAGGGAGGGAAATGTGGCTATAAAAGGCAGCAAGAGGAATCTTGAGGAATCTTAGTGATAGAATGTTCTCTATCTTGACTGTATCAAAATAATTATCCTGGTTGAGATAATTGTCCTATAGTTTTGAAAGATGCTACCATTGAGGGGAAATGGGTAAGAGATACATATATTTTTTTCTGTATGGTTTTTTATAACTGCATGTGACTCAAAGTAAAAAAAATGGATTTAAAATAATTGAAGACCGTTACAGCATTCAAAATTAGCATAAATTGAAATGCAATTTACCTAAAATTAATAAAAAGTATTTATGATTTTTCTAACAGACAAGTCAATAACTCGAATCAGAAATGTGCATTATGACAAGACTTGATTCTGGACATGTTTTCCCAACCAGCCCCTCGTTTCTCCTTCCCCCCAATTATCTTTTATGGGTGAAATTGCCACAGCACAAAGACGCCTGCGCTCAGGAAGTAGCCATCCTGAATTTTTCTGATTTCCACCTAATGAGATTGCAGCCTGGTCACTGGGCCCTGCAACATCTGTTTCCACTTTCCACGGCACCAAGACCCAGATGTGGAGGAGGGAAGAAAGAGCCTGTGCCATTTTCAGTTCTATAAAGGTCAAGCCATGCTTGGAAGCTCAAAAATTCTGAGTTCCTTGAGATCCCAGTCATAGGTCTGCATCAGTAACCAGGTAACTCCAGTAAGCAGAGCAGCTGGAAGTACGGCGAATGACTGGAGAACTGAGGCCAAGCCACAGCGACGCAGAAGCTCTGCTTGAACTATAAGCCACTCACGCCACTGCTAGGGTTGAACAAGCTGACAACTTGCTCCTTAAGAAACAACACATTGCAGTACACTTTAGTCAGAAATACTCCCCGGCCTGTGAATGGTATCATATCCCAGATATAAACTGACATCAGAAACTGAGGCTGCCAGGGACAGTGAAGGATTGTACTGCCAGCCCATGCTGCGTTTATGATTCCATCTCCACTCCAGGGTGACGAGAATGCTGGATGGACTCGTAGTGCATCCCACTTACTGGGGAAGCATTGGCGAAGCATGTGTCTTCGGCAGGATCGAATTCCTCCTACTTCTGGATGGATGCACATTAGCTGAGGGAGCCTGAACAAGTAAACAGAAACATTTGCAGAGTTGGACAGGGGTCAATGGTGTATTTTTGGCATTCTTTAGAGAAGATAAGTTACTTAATTGAGTTAAGGATAGGAAAGAATATGTTTTCAAAGACTGGAGAGTCTCTCCACAGCACAGAATGTCCTAATTTTGTTGCTAATATAACAAGTTGTTAACCCAGCACAATTTTTGTTTCAAAGGATATGGTCATCAGTGTCTGTTCTTGGTGCAAAACTCTTTCCAAAATAAAAAGTGTTGCCTTGCATTCAAAGTAGGTCTGGTTTGAGATGAGAGTGACCTTTGGCCTTAGCAGGAGGCCCTTGTCCAGAGGAGACATCCACAAGGTGAAGGCCAATCCTGAAAATCAAATTCTTATGAGACCATAAATCTGTTGTATATCAATGATAGAAGATCACTTTGCAATTGCCCTTGTCTCTATTCCACACTTAAACACCCTGGAAGTTGGTAAGTCTTAGATCCAAGAACTTTCGAGGAGAGCAATTGCTTTGTTATTTGTAGGAGAAAACATTTTCTTCATCTCCCCCAAATTGTAGAGAGTATAAGGAATAAAGACAATCTTTTCCATAGAAGTAGCAAATTACATAGAAATGTACTCCTTTCTATTTTGTAACTGTATCAGGCATTCATTTTGTAACTGTACATGAGTCTGTATGTTCCACTCCCTGAATCTTCCTGAGTAGTCAGCCATCTTAGCTAATATAACCTTTGGTTGACCTGAGTCTTCCAGAATGTCAGCCATCTTAGCTAATATAACCTTTGGTTGACCTGAGTCTTCCAGAATGTCAGCCATCTTAGCTTGTATGACCTTTGGTTGACCTGAGTCTTCCTGAGTGTCAGCCATCTTAGCTAATATAACCTTTGGTTGATCTGAGTCTTCCTGAGTGTCAGCCATCTTAGCTCATGTGACCTTTGGTTGACCTGAGTCTTCCAGAATGTCACCATCTTAGTGCATATGACCTTTGGTTGACCTGAACCTTCCTGAGTATCAGCCATCTTAGCTCATATGACTTTTATTTGACCCAAGTCTTCCAGAATGTCAGCCATCTTAGCTCATATGACTTTTAGTTGACCTGAACCTTCCATCTTAGCTCATATGACCTTTGGTTGACCAGGAATCTTCCAGAATGTTCAACTTTGTTTCAGATTTACTGTCTGTCTTAGAAAGTAGCCAATCGTGCAGAGTTGTGAACCCAAACCCTCACCAATCAGGGCAAGGGGCAGGTTCATGTTAGGGATAAAAACTGAGTGGACTGTTTGTTCAGTGTGCTTGCTTACCAGACTTTTTGTCGTTTGCACACCCTTCTACACAGAAGTTAATTGTCTTGTCAAGTTATTTTCAATTTCATGAGTTTTTATTTGCAGCTTCCCTAGAATGCATTTCTAACAGGGTAGTATTTTTTTGATGAACCTCCAGGCCTGTGTTGCCTCCTCCCATGTCTCATCAGCACTTCTTTATACTGTCGCGAGTGACCTTGCTGTTGCCATTGTTTTGTCCCCTCTCATGTCAAACTCTATGGTGCTCTGTAAATCATACCAAACAGAAGGTCTTGGGCCCAGAGCCCAACTTAATCAGCTTGCCCTTGTCTCCCTGAGATCATCTCTCATGCATTGGGGAAACATATGTGATCTTTCAGGGTGTCCCTCTTCCCCAGCCTGGACACCCACAGCCCCCACCCTCCCCTAGCCAGCTTCGAGTGGCTTCGCCTGCCTGTTGTTCCTGATGATTTTCCTCTGGCCCGATTTATACTTTTTATGTCTTTTCAGAGTGATAAACAATAGCCCAGGGATGTGATGATCAGGAGATTCATGCTCTGCACTGAAGGCCAATGGCTCCAAAGCACACATCTTTGTTTTGCTGATGCTGATGCTACAGTCCGACACCCACTGCCAGCCAGAGCCTACTGCCCAGCCCTGCCAGCCCCCGGGAACCCTCCCTATCTCCAGGAGAGAGTCCCACTTCTGTGCCAGCTCCCAAGGACACTGGGAGACTCCTCCTTCATGCCATGTTCTCCCACATGTTAGTGAGGCCTGGAACAAGAGTAGAAGCCTTGTATTGAAGATGATGGAGCTGACTTTCCAGGCGCTTCCAGGGCACTCCAAGCCACTGGTGACTTCCCTGTATTTACGGCAGGAGTAAACTCTGTCCTGTTTTCTTCTGGAGGCACGAGAGCTCTTTGTTACAGCTACACAACTTTTACTTAATAGATTGCCTTGCACACTCCACATGGGCTTGAGAATGACGCTAATATTAACATAGCCCTAAATTACATGATTTTTATAGGCTTTACAATGGTTTTGACTAGAAGGAACATAAAACCTGACCCAAGTTGACTGAAATTATCAGAGAAAACCCAGAGGAACAGCAGATGCTGTCTCTATATTCTATTGTGTACTGGCCTTGCCTCAAGATTGTGGGCAGCTCTCTTAGTTATGTGAGGAATAAAAGTATTGGGATAAAGGATAAACTTAAAAATATTCTATCTGCATAAATTTTCTTGATGAGTATGTCTGGAATTGATACTATCTCTTTCATAAATGTTTGACATAGCCAGACATGATGGCGCGTGCTTGTAATCCCAGTACTTGGGAGGCTGAGACAGGAGGATCGCAGGTTCACAGCCAGCCTCAGGAACTTAGTGAGGCCCTCCGCAACTTAATGAGACCTTGTTTCAAAATAAAAAAAATAAATAAAATAGGGTTGGGGTGTAACTCAGAGGTAGAATGCCCCTGGTTTCATTTTCAATTCCCAGTAACACACACACACACACACACACACACACACACACACACACATACCACACACACGTTTGACCTAACTCACCAGTAAATCCATCCAGGCCTGAAATTTTCTTCATTAGAAAGAGTGTAACTATGAATTCAACTTGTTGTTATTTGGTTTAATACTGGGGATAGAACCCTGGCCCTCACACATACTAGGTAAGTACTCTACCTCTAATCTATACCCCCATTCCTATTAATTCAATTTTTTACTAAATACAGAGCTATTCAGCATATCTATTTCTTCTTAAGTAAGCTTTGGTAATGTGATGTTTGAGGAATTTTTCCATTTCATGGAAAAAAGTTGTCAAACATATAGGCATAAAGTTATTCATCATATTTCTCTTCATCCTTTCAGTATCTGTAGACTATAGTGACATCACCTCTCTCATTCTCAGGATTGGTGATTCTCCTTCGTGGGGTTTTATTTCCCCCCTGATCCTTCTGGTTTGAGGTTGATCAATTTTTTCGATCATCTCAAAGAAACAGATTTGGTTTCATTGAGTTTTCTCTATTTTTACTGTTGTCTAATACACTGATTTCTGCTTGGATCTTTATCATTTTTCTTTCTTCTAACATTGGGTTTAATTTATTCTTCTTTTCATAGTTCTTCACATAAAGACAGAGGTCATTTGAGGTCTTTCTTCTTTTGTAAACTATGCATTTAGAGCTATAAATTTCCCTCCAACTAATGCCTACACATCCTCCCATGGAGTTTGATAGGGAGTGTTTTCATTTTCACCCCATTCAAAATGCTTTCTAATTTCCCTTTTGATTTATTCTCTGATTCATAGGTTATTTAGAAGTATGTTACTTAGTTTGCATTACATGGAGATTTTCCAGATGTTCTTATGCAACAGATTTCTACTTTTATTCTATTTTGGTCAGAACACATACTTCATATGGCTTGAATCCTTTGAAGTTTACTAAGACTTGTTTTAATGGCTCAAAACAGCACAGAACTTGGTAGATGTTTTGCTTGCCCTTGAAATGGATGTCTGTCCTGCGGCTGTCCAGAAAGGTGATCTATAGACGTCTTCTAGGTCCAGTTGTGTGATGGTGCTGTCAGGTCTGCTAGAGGCTTGCTGATTTTCTCCGTACTGTGTCCATCACTGAGGGAGGCCTGTTGAATTCCCTTTGTGTCATCCTGCTCTTCATTCTCTGTATGCAAAGTGTCTTTTTTTTTTCTTGCTGTTGTGAAGATTTCTGCTTCAATACTGATTATGAGCACTGTGAGTTTGCTGTGCCCTGATGTGGGTGTTTTTAAGCTGAGCTTCTTGGAAATGGGGCATTATAGCTTTTGTTGAGACTGGAAAGCTTTCAGCCCCTTTTATCTCAAGTATTTTCACACACACACACACACACACACACACACACATTATTAGCTTCAGCTACATTAGGCATCTGGAAGTTTCCCCACAGTTTACTGGTATTTTTTTCATTTAAAACAATCTATTTCTGGGTATGGTGGCTCAAGCCTCTAATTCCAGTTCTTGGGAGGCTGAGACAGCAGGATGGCATGTTCAAGGCCAGCCTCAATAATTTAATGAGACTCTCAGCAACTCAGTGAGACCTTGTTTCAAAATAAAATAAAAGTAAGATAGGGCTGGGGGTGTAACTCAGAAGCAGAATGCCCTTGGGTTCAATCCCCAGTACCAAAAAACAAACAAACAAACAAACAAACAAACTTCCCTAATTTCTCTTTTTTTTATTTCACTTAAAATATTTGCAATTGTTCTACATTCAAGTTCACTGGGCTTCCTTTGCCATGTCTAATATCTCCCGAATCCCAAGCAATGTATTTTTCCTTCACATATTTTAGTTTTCTTCTCTCAAACTTTGATTTGTTGTTTCAGTTTTTTAAGCACATATTCCATATTATGATTTCACTTTTTGAACACATGGAATATAGTTATAACACCCGTAGTGCCTTCACCTCCGCAGTGCCAACATCTGTGTCAGTCCTGGGATGTTTTGCTTGACTGATTTTTCTCTTTATCACAGGTCATATTTTTCTGCTTTCTTCAAATACCTGGCGTCTTTTTTAGTGGAAGCCAGACGTGTGGACCGTTGGAGGTTTCTGTATCCCAGTGAGTGTTCATGAGCTTCGTTCCGGGCTGCAGCTAAATTCCTGACTCTAGCTCTTAAGTGTGTTGGGCAGCTCTTGGTAGCTTCTGTCAAGGGCTGGTCACTCCCGCTGGTGGCCAGGCCCATCTGAGCATTTCGCCGACGCCTCCTGCATCCCTGGGCTCCCACTCCCGTGCCAGCTCCGGACACTGCCCTCTTCGCCTAGGTTTTTCTTTCCCAGTCTCAGCAGTTCCCTCCTGGGCATTTGTCAATCCCTCACTGATGAAGCTTCTCCCTGCCTCTCCCTCTGCAAACGCTAGCTGCCTTGAACGCCCCACCTCTCATCGCCCTCGTTTACACTCAAAGCATCTGAACTCCACCCGGGCTCCACCTCTATTCCTCAGCCCGTGTATTAGACAGCATTTTCACAGCCATCATCTGAAAGACTTGACCATGTAACTTAGAGGAAGGAAGATTTATTAGCTTACAATTTGGGGGCTCGGTCCATGTGAGGCTGGGGACCATGGGTCTCAGGGCATGGCGGCAGGAAGTGGAGAGAAGGAGAGTACATGGGCTGTACTCCTCACATCATGGAGGCCGGAAGCAAGAGAGCATGCAGGGAGAGGAGGAACCACGTAGAATTCCCAAGGCTGCACCCTAGGGACCCACCTCCAGCCACACTCTACCAGCCAGGTAAATCTGTTACAATGGATTTATCCACATCTGAGATTATAACCCTCATGACTGCATTATATCAACCATGAATATTGATAAATGAGCTCTTTAGGGGACATTTTACATCTAAATCTAACAGCCCCCAAACTCTCTCTCGCAGTAAGCCAAGACCATCACGGCGCTCATCCAGCTCAGCGTCTCTCAGGAAGGACTGGCTTTCATGACTGTTGTTTCATATTTTTGTTGTTGTTATTGATTCACGCAGGAAGGTAAATCCTATCTCTGTTGCTCTCATCTCATCTAGAAGCAGTTTATTAAAAAAGTAATGATACAGTCTGGTGCAGTGGCCCAAACCTGTAATCCTGGTACTTGGGAGGCTAAGACAGGAGGATTGCAGGTTCTAGGCCAGCCTGGGTGTTATAGTTAGATATAGAATGGCCCCAGAAGAGCTCATAAATTGGTGTTAGGAGTCCCCTGCCTCTCAAGGGGGACCCTTAGCTTTAATTTCAGAGATGTCTCACGTTAACGTGCTTGTCCCTACCCTTCCATGGCTTCTCTGCTTCCTCTGGGCTTTTTGGGACATAAACATTGATTTATTTTCCCTTCTCCTTGTGTCAGATGGATCTGGATTTTCTTTCCCTGGAAAATCTTTTCGTTTTTCTTCTTGGCCATCAGGCATCAGGACGCAGTGAGCCTGGTGTCCTGCTGAGGTGTTGCACAGGAAAGCCAACTTTAGCAGGCATCCTGTTCGCAGGTGAGAAGAACTAAGCTTCCAAGGAGCTGTTGATTGGTGGAGTTCACACCAGTGAGAGGGACCTAGGATGGACCGAGGCTCCCCTGTGGTCATGCGCACTCAAAGTCACCAGAGTCCAGGTGTGGGTCGGGCTCTAGGCGCTTCCCAAGTCCTGCCAGTGTCGGCTGATGATTTTATTCCTTTGTTTAGTTGTTCGTCCTACTGAATTGGCCTGTGTATTAAAAGCTGAAATCTTATTTTTACAGATTCTCTGTTCTCCCTGTCGAGTCTCTTTCTGCAAGTTATCCCACAGATCTCAAATGCAATCAGAGGCCAGGATAGAATTCTGACATTTAAATAAGGTTTTTGAAACAAAGCCCTTGTTTTGTAAGGTGAACAATGGAATCTTGTTAGGTTAATAACTCTCATTTTTCCTGACTTAACTAATCCAATATAAAATAGTCAGGCTGAACTTTGAAGTCAGCTGGGCTGCCCTGTTTGAATCCATTTAAAAACCTATATACACTCAGATCAGAATGTGCCAAGGAGATTATTAAATTTGGAGTGTGTGCTCATGTGTTTGGACACTAAATAGTTTTTCCAAAGGCTGGGTTTGCATGCGTGTTGGTGAGAGCAGGTGGTAGCAGATGGGCAGCGCAATGTTACCCGGAACGAATTCTCTGGCCACAGTGCAGCCACTTAGATATAGCAAAACAGAAAAATATAGATGTTTGAAACAACCGCAGGACTGAAAATAAAAAATACTCTGAAATAACTCATGATTTAAAGAGAAAAATCACAATGCAAATGAAATTATTTGATAAACCTCAAGTAGAGTTTAGAAGAATATTCACCTTTTTTATTATTTATTTATTTATTTATTTATTTATTTATTGCGGTACTGGGGATTGAACCCAGGGGCATTCTACCTCTGAACTACACCCCCAGCCCTATTTTTTATTCTTTATTTTGAAACAGGGCCTCACTAAGTAACTGAGGCTGGCCGCGAACCCAGATCCACCTGTCTCAGCCTCCCGAGTACTGGGATTACAATGTGCATCACCACGCCCGGCTAAAATTTACCTTTTAAAAACATTTATTAAAAGTCAGGCTGGGTGTGGTGGCACATGCCTGTAATCCCAATACTTGGGAGGCTAAGCCAGGAGGATTGCAGGTTCGAGGACAGCCTCAGCAAGTAGTGAGACTCATCAATTTAGCAAGACCTTGTTTCAAAATAAAAATAAAATTAGGACTTGGGGTGTACTCAGAGGTAAAATGCCCCTTGGTTCAATCCTCAGTACCACAAAATAAGTGAATGAATAAATAAATGTCAGGAAAGTGCTGAGCACAGTGGTGCATGCCTGTTATCCCAGCTAGGAGGAGAGGAAGAAGAGGAAGAAAAAAGAAGAAGGAAGAGGAGGAGCAACAGGAGGAAGAGAAGGAGGAGGAGGAAGAGGAGGGGGAGAAGGAGGAGGAGGAGGATCTATAAAAACAAGAAAATGATGTCAAAAGACAAAGTACAGAAGAGGGAGGCAAACGATCACTCCAATACATGACAACATTGCTGGAGCCCCCCCTATGATCAAGGATGATGACGGCCGCAGCGTCATTCCATACCCATCAGGTTAGCACAAGCTAAAGTGTCTGGCAACATGAGAGTTACCCAGGACACAAAGAGGCCAGAATATTCCTACATGCTCCTGGGGAGTTGTAGATTCCTCTGATCACTGAGGACAACAATTTGGCAAGAAGCAAATCAACTCCCCCTGTGAGGAGACACGTGGTGGCATGGTTTGTACGTTGTGAGCACTGAGACTCCCGGAAGGGAAGCGGTCCTCCTTGGGCCCCCAGTTCTCCACCCATCTCTCTGGGTGTGCAGAGACTGCAAGGTGCACGCTGCTCCTCACTGCTTTAGTTTTCAGAGTTGTATGGAGCAGGGAGTCTAAAGGATGAGGTAACATCTCCTCCAGGACAAAGGGCCTGCTTGCCTGCTGTCTATTGTAAATCCAGGGGACCCCCAAGCTCAGAGATCCCCTCCTGCATGTGCAGGAACCCTCTGGGCCTCTGTGTCACCAGGTCTTGGGGAACCAGCAGAAATATGATGACACCAGCTACTGCTTTGTGAATAATAAAGTCTTCCATCTCTGATGCAGAAATCTCCTGTCTTCTGCCAGCACCCATGAAACTGGAGCAGCCTCACTTTTGAGCTTGTCTGTGGAGTAAAACCTCAGACCCTTCAAGGCTTTAGATGGAAGCCATCTAAATATTCTTCATCATCATCGTCATCATCATGATTAAGGTGTATAATACACATGAAATGAAATACTATATGCTGACTAAATTAAATGAATGTAACTGCACCTGTAGATATTATTAAATCACACAAATATAGTGTTCTGTGAAAAATAGCTTGTAATAAAGCGATGGCTTCACCCAAGAGTCGTTATAGATTGTTTAGGGATACATCCATCTCTAGTATAAGACTGTACCTTTCGGGGAATGACAAATACCAATATAGAGACAGGGAGGGGCAGTAGGGGCTTCCATGGTCTCTGTGTTTTATTTCTTAACCCAGAAACAGACACACAAATACCACAAAATGTTGGGATTTTGTAGGTGGGCACAAAATGTTAGAATTTCGTAGGTAGGCACATATGTTATTCTGTATATTTGTGCGATGTTTCTTAATTTCAAAATGCCGGTGTAATGGGGCTCTCTCTTTTGTACCATCCATCTGTCTCAGACCCACAAGATGACCTCATATTTTCCTTTGTATATGAATTTTGGTCCTCACAGTTGGAACACTATTTCCAAAGGCAGAGATATGTATTTGTATAGTGTCTCTCAAAACATTCCCTAGAGTAGGAGCCTGGGAAAAGTATCATTAATTAGCCTGACAGTGAGGAAATTAAGACACACACACACACACACACACACACACACACACACACACACACTCACACACACACAAGGGAAAAAATTCTCTCAAGTCCTCATGTGAAGGCAGAGAAAGAGCCGCTGCTCCCGAGCTCAGCCTAATTACTCCTCTCTTCCTCCTGGGCTTTGTCCGGGGTCCCCCTCCTCTGACCCAGCTGAATGCACAAAATGAACTAATATGTACACAGACTCTGTACACATGGCTTTGATTTGGAAGAAAAGATGAATCACCCTGAGCTGGTAATCTGATCTTTGCCCTTCTGCTGGTAAACAGGAGAAGATACTCAATACATTCCCTGCCTTTTAAAATCAGAGGAGCAAATCAAAGAGCCCAGGAGGGTCCTGGCTTGAATGCTGGAAGCCATTTATCACCTTCAGGGAAAAGGAATGTAAATAGGCTCAGATTTATTCTCTGGTCCTCCCTGGGCCAGGAAGGCCTCAGAAATGCTCACCTTGTTTGGGTGAAAGGGTCAAGGGTCAGAGGTCAACAGGGCTGCTCCAGAGGGCTCCGGTGGTACCCTGGAAGGGCCACACAATGAGATGCTGTTTAAAATCAGAATTCCTTTCACCCTGAGTAAGTTTCCAAAGCAAAGGAGTCAACCAGCGAGTGCTGAGGGAGTCCCCACTGTTTGTCCTGCCTCTTGTTCTGGCCAAGGCAGATCAGAAAAGAAAGGAGACTGTCCCCTGGGCCATCATGATGAGGGGACACCTCTACACTTGAGCAGGCTGAGGGCCGTGAAATGGGAAGAGGATGGTTCATTTGCACATGGATACTAGGAGTGGGCAGGAATGGCGGCTGGCATCTGCCATGGTTGGATTTGGAATACCTCCCCACAAAGACTCCCATGTTGAAGGCTTGGTTCCCGGGGCAGCCATGTCCAGAGGGGAGGCTATTAGGAAGTGGTTGGATCATGACAGATCACTTGACAGATTAATGATGTAAATGGATTATTGGGAGGCAGTGGAAACTATAGGAGGTGGGGCCTAACTGGAGGAAGTAAGTCACTGAGGGTGTACCCTGAAAGGATATATTTTGTCCCGAGTCCCTTTCTCTTTTCTTCTCTCCTCTCTCTTTGCTTCTTGGCTTCCAGGAGCTGAGCAGCTTTCCCCCTCCACACCCTTGCACCATGATGCTCGGCCTCACCCCAGGCCCAGAGCCATGGAACCAGCCAACCATGGACTGAACTAAAATAAACCTTTCCTCCTCTAGGTTGTTGTTGTCAGGTATTTCGGTCACAATGACATAAAGCTGACACAGCATCCAGCCTGTGGTAAGCACTGAGATTGGGCATGTCTGGCCAATGGTGCCTGAAGGTCTAGGGGTTCCTGTCAGGGAGAACATGGGGCGCTGGGCACACGCTGAGGTTCAGTCGCAAAGGCTGGATTATGAAAGGCATGTCCTGCACGATTGTGGCTTGGCCTCTTGCACCACCTGCCACTCTAGCGCTAGCCTGGCTGACCCAGAGGCTCGGGTCTGTGCCTAAGAGAGAGGCCGGAGCACCAGGACCGGGATCATGGCCATGCCCTGGGGTGGTGATGTCCTGCACAATGAAGCATCACTCCCAGTACCAGAGGGAGGGCCTGGTGCCCCACCAGGTCCAGCAGCTGACTTCACAACAGGGGCCAGAAGAAGAGAAATGACAAGCGGCCTCTTGGTAGCTGATGCACAAGCTCCCAGAGAATGCCCAGAAACAAGCCAGGGTCTGGGAGACTTGAATTGTCCTCTTGCAATGCACGCTGGAGGAAAAGCCAGCTAGATACACTTTAGTGTGTAACTCTATGGCAACGTGCATCATTTCTTAAGCAACAATCAAAGGCAAGAAGGTTCCTGTTCCCAATGGTCTTGTCAATTTTAAGCTTTTCAGTATTAATTTTTGTATTGTTTTCCTAGAACTACCCTAACAGAGCACCGCACACTGGGTGACTGAAGTGACAGCCATCCATTGTCTCATGGCTCTGGAGGCCGGAAGTCCAGATCAGGGTGTCTGCAGGGTTGGCTCCTTCTAAGACTGGTGAGGCAAAGCCCATTCCATGGCTCTCTTCTTGGCTTGTAGATAATTATCTTCTCTCTATAGCTCTTCACATCATCCTCCCTGTATGTGTGTCTTCCTAAATTTCCCCTTGTTATACTTATACCAGTCATGTTGGATTAGGGCCATCCTACTTCAGTATGACCTGGTTTTAACTTGAATACACCTGCAAAAACCCTCTTTCTAAATGAGGGCCTACTCTGAGGTACTAGGGGTTAGGACTTCAACTTACACATTTTGAGGGGGGCACAATTCAACCCATAACTTTTGCTAAGTCAATTTTTGGAACTAAGAAGGCAATTAAACCTCCTGGGAACTCTATCAGGGCAGCATTTCATTGCAATCTCCCCAGCTTTAAGTGCCTTTGGGGTTTTTTGATGTTGTTGTTGTCGTTACTTACTTATGGGTGGATTTTTTAAAAAATTAGTAATTCAGTCTGAAGTAAATTGGCCATTTATGAATTGACTGTCTGAGACCTTCCACAAAATATAAGGGTGTTTTCCCTCTGATATTAGCTGGAATTGACTAAGATGCCCAAAAGGACAAGCAGGATGAGAAGGTCAGCAAATGGATAAGCTGAGCACAGTAGATCACCAGGTCCTGATTTCTGTTGGGGGCTATCTTAGCCCACCCAATGAGGTCACCATTTTGGACCGATTTAATCATGAACACAGTACATGCTAAGTGGAAATTGTCCGCATGCAGACAAGCTTCCTTGGACCAGATGGGACTGAAAGCTGGACATTGATGACCTCCTATTCTCCCTGAAATGTTCACCTTGCCACTCTCTGGTCTTAACTTGGGTTTGCTGCTCCCTGGTCTTAACTTGTGATCTTCTTCCCATTTGCTTTGTTTGAACCTCTATATAAGAAAGGCCTTGACTACTTAAGGCAGGAGAATTTGTCATCTTGGATCTCCTCCCCAACCCCTCCCAATTATTAAATTCTCTTCAAATTATTATATCAGACTTTGTGTCGGTATCGTGCAAGAAGACTATTGATCAGGAAGCTGCCTGGTGCAGTGACCTTCCGTGTCAGGAACCACGGAACAATCTTCAGGAAGCTGTCTGGTGCAGCGACCTTCCGTGGCAGGAACCACGGAATAGTTATTAGGTAGCTGCTTAAAGCAGCAACCATCCGTGGTGGGACTATGGAGCAAGCAGCGTCCACCAGAGCACCCCAATACATTTCCACCTCAATGTAACATCCTCCTGGAAAGAGCCATGCTGATAGAAATAACATGCATTTAGAATCAGAAGTGTGGGGGTTAGCCAGGCATGGTGGAGCACGTCTATATTACCAGTACTTGGGAGGCTGAGACAGAAGGATCATGGGCTCGAAGCCAGCCTCAGCAACTTAGCAAAGCTCTCACCAACTTAGTGAGACCCTGTTTCCAAATAAAAAATAAAATAGAGCCAGGGGGTGTTGCCAGGAGATAGAATGTCCCTGGGTTCAATCCCCAGCACCACAAAGTTATTTTTCCAACTCCATAAATCCTTTGTTATCTCATAGGTAAAATGGATAAAATCTTATCTTCCTCACTTAGCTACATGAGGACTAAATGGGATGTTAATGTAGCACACTGTGGTGTGTTGCAGATTCTCAGTAATGTCCATGGATCCTGAAGCCACTCTGCCAGGACCAGGCCACACATCATTAAGGGAACCAGATGTTCCTGAGCACGTCTGCCATCTGTATGGATTAGTGGGCTCCTGCGTGGAAGAAGAGGCATGCCCATCTCATTGCTTGCTCCATGTGTCAGAATTGAATCACACTAGAGCAGTTGTGGCCCTGAAATTCAATTACTTGCCATATTTTTTATTCAACTGTTTCCTCCTTTCCTTGGTAAATTTAATTTTTCCTTATTCTAATGAACTCCTTGGAAAAAAATCAAATTATTGCTTTATTTTAATCAGTGTAACTAACGAGTGATAAATGAGGCCGAGGTGGATTGTGGGCTTAGTGGATGCGCCTTAAATAAGTAATGACAGCGCCAACGTGGCTGCTCTCCTTGGTAAAAGAGTGAGTGAGGTTGTGCCCACGCCCATAAGCGTACATATCAGAGGGGACACTAGTGGACCAAGACTATACACATCATCTTACCTGCTCTCCAAAGCAAATAACAACTCCATCTCAGCCACATCCTTCTAGGTCTCTATTCTCTTGGAAATCGAGGGGAAGCCAGGTACAGTGGCACATGCCTGTAATCCCAGTACTTGGGAGGCTGTGACTAGAGGATCGCAGGTTTCAGGCCAGCCTCAGCTACTTAGCAAGACCCTCCGCAACGTAGCGAGAACTTGTTTCAAAATAAAATAGAGCTAGGGATATAGCTCAGAGGTAGAATGCCCCTGGGTTATTCCACGGGATGCTATCAAAAGGCCTGGTGAACATGAAATACCTGGTGCCACAGAAGAATAACCAAGGTTTCAAAAGACTGTCATCTCCCCCAAAGTGTTCTTGTTCTTAAGCTTCCTCTTAGAATCACTGGCACATCCACCCAGTAAGTAGCTCAAGCCAGAAACCTAGGTTCATCCTGGACTTCCGTACCCATCAGCCCACTGTCTCATTAATGATTCGATCAATGAATGCTGTTTGCCTTCCATTTACCACCATCTTGCTTCAACCATCTCGACCTTTTATAGTTTTCTAACAGTTGCATCTGGATGGGGCTGCTGTCCATCAGCTCTCTCACCAGCTTTAATATTGGGCTTCCCTGTAAGGCGCATGCTGTCCTCTGTGGGTTTCCCATTCAGAAACGACCGTTCACCTCCATCCTCAGGAAGAGCCAGGAAGGTTCCACCCCTGGAGTGTTTCAGTGTTAGACATAAGTGGGAAATCCCGTTTTTCACGCGTGTTCCTCAAAATCTAAAATAGTTTAAAGTTTTTAAAGCCAAGAGGATTTGAATCTAGATATACATCCTTAGGAACCAAATGTTTTTCTTTTCTTTTTCATAAAATCGACTTCATTTTGCTTGAAACTTGGGAGACGCACGTACTGATCCAATACGGTCACAAGAACAGAGGCAGGTCCATCCGTGTGTTGAGACTTTCTACCACGTCGTGCCAAACTATGCCAAAACCCTTAGTGTTAAGAATTTTCTGAGCCACAGCCTGGGTCAGGGGCTGAAGATGCCACCCTGCCGGGCTGGCGTGAGTGAATAACTTCATCAGCTCCGGGCTACATCTGGATTCTATTCCATTTGCTCTGAATGGTGCTCTCTGAAGTCTCTAGACACCACACCCCGAAATTAGCAATGGCCCAGAAGAAGCAAAGGCCAAAGTCTTCCTACTTGGTCGGAGTTCTCAGGACACACTAGGAGGCAGTGCATTTGTCTTCATATTTTGGAAATAGGTAAGAAATTATGAACTTTCATTAAGTAGAAAATGTCAAGTGTTTGCTGATAACCTGCTGATATGACATTGTCCAACTCTCATCCGCGATGCCCTCTGCTCCGGTATTTCATGGTTTCTCCATCTCCATCTCATTTCTGGAGTATTTCAACGTGTAGTGGGCATCATGCTGGCTGTTTATCATCTTTTTCTCCTCTTTCAGCCCCACTAGGTAGATATTGGCACCTTGATTCCCTACGTGAGGTCTTGGATAGCAGATGTTGGAGCCAGGACGGGAGGCCCAGGTCTGAACGTGTCCTTCCACGGACCATTCTGCTTGCTGACCTAAGCCCGCTAAAGCTCCTGAATGTTTAGACTTTCAGCACTTCAAGAGCTGGGATGGATTTACAAGATGAGATCATTTAATCCCTTAATCTCCTTATGGAGAAACTAAAGTTCGGAGTAGATGGCGGGGGTGGGGATGGGGGAGTGCTTGAGGATAAACAGACTTGGACTTGAAATCAGAGGTCATGATTCAAATCCCTATTTTGCCAGTTCACAGCAATTGGAAAACTCTGCTATTTACCCTGGACCCACTCCTGGTCAAACATCAGATGCTAATAGATCATTTTATTGGAATCGCTTGACATCATTCAGCCAGCAAGTAGGTCTTTGCTGTCTTCTGGTAAGTGCCAGAGGGACAGAGTCTGTGTGTGTGTGTGGGGGGGGGGGATACTGGGGATTGGAACTGCACCCCCAGCCCTATTTTATTTTTTATTTTGAAACAGGGTCTCACTAAGTTGCTAAGGGTATTGCTAAGTTGCTGAGACTGGTCTCGAATCTGCTACTCTCCTGTCTCAGCCTGGGATTACAGGTGTGTGCCACTATACTCTGCTATGAACTCTTGGACAGAACTCTTACCCTGATAGATCTTCTGTACACCGAGGGAGACAATCAGACAATAAATTTCAAAATATACCATTAAAATTGTGCTGATAGGCAAAACTCCTGGCTCATTGTTGATTTTTCCAAGTAGTGAGTTGACCTAACCAGTTTAAGGTCTGACAGTTTAAAAACAAAATCATAGCCGGGCGTGGTGGCACACGCTTGTAATCCTAGTACTTGGGAGGCTGAGACCGGAGGATCTGGGTTCGCGGCCAGCCTCAGCTACTTAGTGAGGCCTCCGCAACTTCGTGAGACCTGGTTTCAAAATAAAGTATAAAAAATAGGGCCGGGGGTGTAGCTCGGAGGTAAAACGCCCCTGGGCTCAATCCCTGGTACCGCAAAAAAAAAAAAATCATGAAAAAAGAAAATGTATGGGGAGATTGTTCTAGATTAAAAGAGATTAAAGAGACATGACATTCAAATACAATGTGAGTTCTTGGGTTTTGGGGTTTTTTTAATATAAAAGATATTTTGTAGACAAAGGAGAACATTCAGATCAATATTAAAGATCTTAGGCCAGATCATGGCGTAGCCACACAGCAGAATGTCCCTGGTGAGATATTTACCAGGGAAGCATTGTGATGCTGCCCACGGGTCTTAAATGGCTCCCAATATATGTGTATGTATATGGATAGGAGAGGAAGGGAGAGAGAGACCGAGAGTCAGAAAGCAAATGTAGAAAAATGTTAACCATTAGTGGATCTAGGTAAAGCGTTGCGTAGGTGTTCAACGTGTTACTCTTTCATTTCTTTATAAGCTTTAAAATGAAACATGAGGAACAATTGAGCATTAAATCAAAGTCCTCCCAGACAAAAGAACTGAAGAAGATCCCTGCGGTTCCCGTGCACTGGTTCATGCTGACTTGCACCCCAGTGTGGATCTGAAGTGGTTCCTCATCTCCACGGAGCCGGGGGAGGGAACAGGCTGCCAGACCCTGGCTTCTGAGACCGTGGGGCTCCTTCTCCTTCCTCCCTGTGTGGAGGGGCCAAACCAGGCCATTTCCATATCCACCAGGACTCCAAGTCACCCCTGCTGTCCCCAGCCGGTCCTGTAAGTGTCTGCAAGAAGACAGCACCGATTTCCTTTCCACCTGTCTGCTTGTAAATTTCCCCAAAGAACATGGGTTGGCATCTGAGGGAGAGGCTGGGCCCAACAGCCACCGGGTCTCCCAGGAGAAGCCTCTTCCGGAGAGCACTGTTCTTCCCGTGAGCCAGAGGTCCCTAGAGACCCTTGACAGGCGCAGCCTGGCCAACTCTTGTCTCCCGGAGGATTGCTGCGCTCTTCCGGCTTCCCCAGCAGCTTACTCTTCTCTGGCTTGACCCAGTTCTTTGGGATATTGTAAGACGTGCAGCCCCCACAAGAGCGACTCCACTGAAGGTCCCCTGTGCTTCTCAGACTCTCTTCCACTCTGATAAACCTGCACCTCCATGGCCAGGTGGTGTGATGAATTATAAACCATCAACTGCCTTGTGTGCTGCTCAGTCCTGTTACAACAAGTCCATGTCAAGAAAGCGAGCTCCAAATGCTTGGTTTCCAAAAGGAAATGGCAATTCAACAGAATGTCTACCCCTACCGGATAGGATACTTGAAGATCATGATTGCAATTCCTTTATCTCAAGAGATTCAAATACTAACCACTGTAATCGTCTCTGACATTTAGGAGCTGAACGCATTTCCCCAGGAGACTCTAAAATGACGCCCACCCCCTGGCAAAACCTGGGGCAAATTGAAAATGGACATTCCTTGTGATTTCAGTGCTTATTGAAACATAGCCTGAAGACACCATCACAGATCCGGTATGACTTGTTCAACATTGGGTAGGGGCAGGCAGACCACAATCGGACACTCCACTCTGTCCTCCGAAGGTGAGCACAACCCCAAAGGACAGCCCCTCCCCAGGATCCGAATCCTGAACAGAAGAACAAAGAGAATGAAGTGATTGGAGATTTGTTCCAGGAAAGAATACCATGCCCCTCAGTCCTTGACTTCTTTCTTATCTCTTTCCTAAAATACCCTATGCATTTTTCTTCCTTGGTTTTTTGTTTGGGGGAATTTTTGTTTTGTTTTCTTTCATTTGATTGGACCCAGGGGTATTCTACCTCTGAGCTACATCTCTAGCCTTTATTTTTTTTCTTATTCACTTATTTATTTTAGAACAGGGTTTCACTAAGTTGCTGAGGGTCTCACTAAATTTCTGAGGCTGGCCTCAACCCTATGATCTTTGTGTCTCAGCCTCAAAAGTACTGAGATGACAGGCTTAAAAATCATTTTATATGCCAGGTGTGGTGGCACACGCTTGTGATCCCAGTACTTGGGAGGCTGAGACAGGAGGATCACAGGTCTGAGGACAGCCTCAGCAAGTAATGAGACTCATCAACCTAGCAAGACACTGTTTCAAAATAAAAATATTTTAAAAAATAGGGCTGGGGGTGTAGCTCAGAGGTAGAATGCCTCTGAGTTTAATCCCCAGTACCAAAAAATAAAAAATAAAAGCACAGGACAAGGAGTCAGTGTCCCCAGAGTGCAGAGTCTTCTTCGGTGCCTACACATCTCTGGGCGTAGCTTTCTCCCTTCTGTCCATATGAGAAGACAGAGCTGGGGCCAAGTCCCTACCTGGCTCAAAGACTTGGCAAAGCGCTCCATCTTACCACTCTCGGCTTCCCTACCTACAAAACAGACCAGAGGAGTCCCGATTATGAGCTGGTTGTAAGGACTATGTGAGGGTGTTTTCCCAAGGGTGGTATGACTAACACGAGGTCGGTCAGCACCCCTAACCATGATGTTTCTCTCCACCTTCCACCCATCAGCCCATCCCTAGCCCCTGTGTCTGTGCTGCTCCTGTCCAGGCTGCCCCTGCCCCGCTGCAACCCGAGTCCCACTGTATGAAGACGCTGGGCCTGGGCTCTGCCGCGCTCCATTTGGGTTTGATTAACGAGGCTGTGGAGGGTCTTCGGGGCACAGCCTGTTCCCAAGAGACCTTCTTTCCAGAGACAGAAATGCCAATTATCTGTGTTTTCCTTGGGGGAGGAGGGAGGAAGTGGGCTGTTAGTAAAAACAGAGGCCCTCCTATTTTAATAAATTGTAGTGGAAAGTAAAATAAACAGGACCCAGCTCCTAAAGGATGACGCTGATGCAGAGAGAGCTTCGGGAAGAACACAACAAAGAAATAAGTGCCAGCCTCAGAGACTTAGCGAAGCCTCCGCAACTTAGTGATACCCTGTTTCAAAATAAAGAATAAAAAATAGGGCTGGGGGTGTAGCTTGGAGGTAGAATGCCCCTGGGTTCAATCCCCACTACCCCCCCAAAAAAGAAATAAGTACCAGACATTTTTTCCTTGGATCGGCTGGAGATCCGGGCAGCATCTGTAGCCGAAGTTTTAAGGGCACCTGTGCTGCCGGGCAGCAATATGGTTAGTGTTAGGCTGGGGAAATGTCAGAGAAGCCAGGTATTTTTGTTACATAAAGAACTCATAGGAATTATCAAAATTAATAAAATCCTTACCAGCAGGTGAGAAATAGACACAAAAAATTCACAACAGAAGAAAAGAACTAGAAAGCATACATACAGGAAAATGTTCAACCCTACCACCAGTGATTAAAGAAATAAAAATCAGCCCAGCGTGGTGGCGCACGCTTGCCATCCCAGTACTTGGGAGGCTGAGACAGGAGGATCGAGGGTTCGCAGCCAGCCACAGCTACTTAGTGAGGCCCTCCGTGACTTAGTGAGACCCTGTTTCAAAATAAAGAATAAAAAATAGGGTCGGGGTGTAGCTCCAAGGTAGAATGCCCCTGGGTTCAATCCCTAGTATGGCAAAAAAAAAAAGAAAAAAAAATCAAGACAATGAGATTCTTTCACTGCCTATGAGATTAACAAAACATTTTAAATAATAAAATACGTAAAACTGGTTAAAGCAGGGGAATTGATGTACTGGTAGATGTTTAAATTGGTACAACTATTATTTATGGTTTAAATAAATTTTTAACTAACAAATAAAAATTATACATATTAACAGGGTACCATGTGATGTTTTGATACATGTATAAATTACATAATGTTTAAATCAGGTTAAACATTTTTATCTTCTCGAATATTTATCATTTCTTTATGGTGAAAACATTCAAAATCCCTTGTTGTAGCTTTTTGAAATATATAGTTACATAATTGTTCTCTGTAGTCATTCTACTGTGCTATAGCATACCAGAACTTCTTTTCTTTTCTTTCCTTTTTTTTTTTTTGGTATTGAAGATTGAACCCAGGAACATTCAACCTCTGAGCTATACCCCCAGTCCTCCCCCCCTTTTTTAACTTTTTATTTTAAAGCAAGGTCTTGCTAAGTTGCTGAGGCGATCCTCCTGTCTCAACCTCCCAAGTACTGGGATTACAGGCGTGTGCCAACACACCCTGCTCACCACAACTTCTTGCTCCTACCTGTCACTTAGTGCCCATTGATCAGCCTTCCCAACCTTCCCCTACCCTCCTCAGCCCCATTCCAACCGAAACTTCTATGAGATCAACAGTGTTAGATTCCAGCTATGAGTGAGCTCATGTGGTCTCTCTATACCTGGCTCTTTTCACTTCAAGTAATGATCTTCAGCTCTGTCCATGTTGCCCCAAATGGCAGGATTTCATTCTTCCTAAGGCTGAACAGTGCTCCGTTGTGTATGTGTACCGTATTATCAGTCATCAGTTGGTGGACATGTAGGTCGATTCCGTATCTTGGCCATTCTGAGTAGTGCTACAGTGTATATGGAGTACAGATGTGCTGATTTCATTTCCTTTGGATATATAACCAGCAGTAGGGTTGTTGAGTCATACCATAGTTCTATTTTTAATTTTCTGAGGGAGCCCTATCCTGTTTTCCATATGGCTGCCCTGATTTATACTCCCATCAACAAGGAATAGCAGGGTTCCTTCTTTTCCACATCCTGGGCAACCCTTGTTATCTTTAGTCTTTTTGAAAATAGCCACTCTTGCTGGGGGGATGTGCTATCTCACTGTGGTTGATTACTTTTAAAAGCAATTTGGCAAGTGTATATTTCAGAAAAACCCAGGCCTGTTGGACAAAAAACAGCTGCCAAAGGAGATGTGTGTCAAAGGACCAAAGAAAGAAGCAGGCAGATCCAGGATTGCACAAAGTAGGATTTACTGGAGACCTACAGGCTGAAGTGTGTCTTGGGCAGCAAGAAGACAGGAGGATCTCCACAGCCTGAGGCAGGAGGGAAGGTTTCTACGCCAAGCTAGACAAAGGTGGGCCACGGCCAACAGGCACCTACCTGGCCTTTCTCAAAAACTACTAACATGTCAAGCATCAGTGGAGAGAGAGTCTGGCACCAGTGGCCAGCACAATGTGCTTCACTGACTTATCTGAGAAATTTGGTTTGTCCTTTAGGTTTGGGGATGTATTCCAGAGTCACCTGGAGGGAAAAATGGGCTTTATGACTAAGAAGGCTGTGGTCTTGTCAAGCGGGATCCCTACACATATGAAGAACCATGAGAGATAGTCATACCTTTAACCTGATGTTTAAATCCTTTAACCAGCCATCCACATCAGCAAATCTTACCAAAGAAGATACTTAGTGCACAGAAAAGAGCCAGAAGAAACAACTCTAAATATACAAAAAGACCTGGCCTCCACTAAGAACAACAGATATCTAGGATGTCCTAGAAATAATCTACTTCCTTGGGCAGCAACTTCGTCACCATCCACAACCCACACCCAGCCTTGTGCTCTGAGCAGAGGCCACAGGGCGCTCCCTGTCCCGTGAGGCTGGCAGAGCGTCTGTGGCTGGCCACCTTCCCTGTTTGTCTGTGTCCTGAGCCGGGAGAAGTGGCCGGGGGCCAGGGCGAGAGGAAGGCATGAATCCGGATGTTTCTTTTGCCTCTAAATGTCCTGTGTACACAGACCCCCATCACCATTCAGAGGCCCAGAACGGAGGTGACAGGTGACAAGGATTTCTGTCTCCGGCCCAGGCAGCCTCCCTCATCTGTGTCACTGTCACCTCCTCTCATCACATGACCACACTTAGAAAAAGTTCTCCCCAGGGACACAGTCAAAAACATGGCCACGTGCTTTGCCCAAGTGATTCAAACACTGACTCATCCATCACTCAGAGAATATTTAGATATAAGGTACCGTGGGCTGGATGCTAAGCATACTTTGGATTAGGGCATGACTTTTTCCCAAGATAAAACTTAGTCTATGGTAGACCAACAAACTACCACCTATGCCCTATACAACTGGCAGCTTAAAGTGACTTTCTATGATATTTTGTTTTGCAGAGAGATACATCTCCACTGAATAAAATTGTAATGAAGATTAAATTAAAATTAAATTTCATTCCGCAGAGAAACACATCTCCATGAATAGTAATTGTTACAGTAGTGACTATCACTGGCTCTTTCTAGACGCCAGGCACTCTAGCATCTATTTTACTCCATCTTGTTGATTCAGAACAAAAACCCCACGGACAGTCCCAGTGCCCATCAGTGCACCTTACAGTGAAAGCAGTTCCTGCTCTTATAGTGCTCAGAGGACAGGGAAGGACCCAGGCATGTATACACACACGTGTGCCGTGTGTAAGACCACGTGCTGCATGCCGAACCTTGGGTAGGGGGAGGGGCCCGCGTTCCTGCCCAGGGCTCCGTTGCATAATCTGTCTCTGATATGGTCCATGTCATATACTCAGCTTTTTAAAAGTGACAACTAGAGGTGGGGACAAGGAAAGAGAAGCTGTTAAAGAGCCAACTTGTAGGAAGAGCTTGGGGAACCAAGTGAGGAGAGTTGACCAGCACTCTGGGAATGACAGGTAGAGCATTCTAGAACACTTGCTCTACTCATGCTGTGTCTGCTTTCCTCTCATGAGAATACCCTCCCCACATGCCTTCCAGGCAGGAGGGAGGGTGAGAGGCGTGGCCTACGCCTCCTGGGTCTTGCTAAGTTGATGGACACCTGAAGGGGTATGGAAAGTTCCAGAAACCTCCAGCCGCTCTGAATTTCCACGCTTCCCTCGGGTCTTGTGTGTTTTTTCACAAACCCTTATGTCACAGAAACCACAGAAACATTTCAGGCTGAGCTGAGAACCTAAGCTTGCTTGCCTAACCAGCCCCTCTGCAGGAACTTGAGCCCACTCTTCGGTCTGCACCGGTGTTAGGGTGTTAGGTTCGGGGCTTTGGTGGAAGTGACTTCCACAAAGTTCTGGTGTAGGACAGAATGAAGACTGCAGGGTGAGCTCCCAGGATCCAGGCTCAAAGGAATGGTTTCCCCCGGGAATGGCACCAGGAGTGATGGCCCCAGAGCTCCTTGTCAGCCAACCATGAAGCACTGGAGAGAGACGTGTGGGAGGGAGAGGACAACAGTGCACAGCCCAGAGAGGGTGGCCACGCGCTTACTGTGACAGTCCTGGTGACAGTCCTGGGTGCAAATCCTTCCCCGCCATGACAAGCTGCAAGACCAGGAGGAGGCGCCATACCCACTGAGCCCTTGTTTCATCTGCAAGCTGGGCTAACAGTTGTGCCTACCTTGAGGACCGCCAAAGAGTTAAGTGGGGAAATTTAATATGCAGAAGTGCTTTGCGTACTGCACTGTCCTCAGTCGCCTCTCTATTTCACTCACAGAGAAATGGGGAGGGAGAGGGAGCAGAGTCGGGTCGGGAGGTAAACACAGCAAGTGCTGTCGCATGTGTGTTTCTAGCACTCTGAACCTCTCGATGATACAGAGCTACCACGCACCAATGAAAGTATATTAAAAACAAAAAAAATTAGACATAGACGATGGGGGACTTTGGAAAAGACCTGCCTCGTGAAACTCTGCAACGTCTCTTTAGCCTCTCCATCATGATTTCTCAACTGGAAACTAGGAAAGGTCAACTTAGGGGATGAGCTTTGAGATTCGTTCCACCAGGAACATCATGCCTGATTTATTTTGGAAAAAACAAAACCAAGCAAAAAATAAAACAAAAACCCAGGCCAAATGTGGTGGCGCATGCCTGCAATCCCAGTCGGTGGGAGGTTGAGACAGGAGGATCGCAGGTTCAAGGCCAGCCTCAGCTATTTAGCCAGATCCTCAGCAACTTAGCAAGTTCTTCTGCAACTTAAGGAGACTCTATTTCAAAAAATAAAAAGAAGTCAGGCGTGGTGGCACATGCCTGCAATCCTAGTACTTGGGAAGCTGAGACAGGAGGGTCGCAGATTCGAGGCCAGCCTCAGAAACTTAGTGAGACCCTGTTTCAAAATAAAAAATAAAAAATGGCTGGGGGTATAGCTCAGAGGTAGGATGCCCCTGGGTTCAATCCCCAGTACCAAAAATAAAAAGTAAAGAATAAAATAGGGCCGGGGGTTTAGCTCAGAGGCAGAATGCCCCTGGGTTCAATCCCAGTACCACACAAAAAAACAAAACAAACTTTGGGTTCCTAAATTAAGATAGTGTAACGTAGCAAGACCCTGTTTTGAAATAAAAACTAAAATAGGGCTGGGGGTGAAGCTCAGGCATAGAATGCCCCTGGGTTCAATTCCCAGTACTGCAAAATAAAAATAAAATGAATAAATAAATACTTGAAAGCAAGCAAAACTCACTCCTGGCGTTAGAAGTGGATAGTGGTGAGCCGGGCGTGGTGGCGCACGCTTGTAATCCCAGTACCTGGGAGGCTGAGACCTGAGGATCACAGGTTTGCAGTCAACCTCAGTTACTTAGTGAGGCCCTCCGCAACTTAGTGAGACCCTGATTCAAAATAAAAATAACAAAATAGAGCTGGGGGTGTAGCCCAGAGGTAGAATGCTCCTGGATTCAATCCCCCGTACCACAAAAAAAAAAAAGAAGTGGACAGTGGTTACCTTGAGAAGAAGGGGAGAACAGGCCCCAGGGTACTTATGGGGCTGGTTTTGACCTGAGAGGTAATGTTTATACAAGGCATATTCACATGCAGCGTGTGACAACACATCAAACAGTATACACATGACTGGTAGACTTTTCTGTATATTTATTTATTAAAATTTGATTATTAAACTAAAGTTTAAGCTGGCAGTAGTGGTGCACACCTGTAATCCCAGTACTTAGAAGGCTGAGACAGGAGGATCCCAGCTTCGAAGCCAGCTTCAGCATCTTAGCAAGGCTCTCAGGAACTTAGTGAGACCTTGTTTCCAAATAGAAAATAAAATAGGGCTAGGGGTGTAGCTCAGAGATAGAACATCCCTGGGTTCAATCCCCAGCACCAAATACACACACACACACACACACACACACACACACACACAGAATAGTTTTACCCGTCCCCAAGTTCCCCCATGCTCCTTTGTCATCAGTCCCCCCCACCAGTCCTTAGCGACCTCTGATCTGCTTTCTGTACCCATAGTTTTGCCTTTCCTAATTTGTCTTATTGCCGGAACCCA
>PVJS01021282.1:0-31680 GCA_004027185.1 Glis glis
AGAGAGAGAGAGAGAGAGAGAGAGAGAGAGAGAGAGAGAGAGAGATATTGATCGCACGCGCATGCGCGCTGAGGCTGGCCGCGAACCCGGATCCTCCGGTCTCCACCTCCCAAAGTACTGGGATTACAAACGTGTGCCACCACGCCCAGCCTGGTTTGTATTATTTTTGACATAGCTTTTTAAACATTTTTTTAAAAATTTGGTGCATTGTGATTATACATCATAGGCTCAGAGTGATAAATACACGCATGTCCACAGCATCCATGCTGCCCCTGGGTCCCACCCTGCTCCCACCTCCATAGTCTTTACATCAGTACAAGTAACTTTATGTGTGAACAAAAGGTGATTTGAATAGTCGTCATCATCAGATCTCCCCTTTCTCCCGGCCCTGTCACTCTCTGTCTCTGCCCCCCCTCCCCCATTCCACTAGTGTCTCCCCTCATTTACCTGATGTCTTCTTTATTTCCCAGTTTCTCTCTTGCTTCCACATATGACTGAAAACATGCAGCCTTTCACTTTCTGTGAGATTATTTTGAACTCATCTTCATTTTTCTTTGAGAAATGTCTTACCTTTTAGTATACTAGGAGATTCTAGGCTTCTCTTATGCCTCTTCTGTCTCAGCTTTGGAAGCAACAATTTCTCCAAAGAGCTCTTCTTTTAATGTGTGATGCTACTGAACACCAAAATGTGGACCCGACTTGTAGTGGTCGTGATTGAGTTTCGGCCATTCCTCAGCTTTCACGGGCTTTCAGAAGACCCAGCTAAAGAGCATACTCGCTCCTCGTCCCCTCACATATTATGTCCTGTACTACATATTCAAAACCACAAGTTGACAGTGTTGCCTTTCATTCAAATTCAACATCAGAGAAATCAATCATTCTTGTTGTTTTCCCCCTTCTGTATTTCCTTTGACAGAGAAACTTGACTCGCATCATCCTTAACATACTTTTCTGACAAGTCCCTTGTCCACACAGCCAACGTCCAGTCACCACTGCAGTCCCTCCTATGCTGGTGCCCTTCTCACCTGCTTAGCCTGCAACATTCATGGGGAGCAGCCCCCTCTGCTCTGACACCCCATGGGGGCTGCCTCCGCTTACCCTGCTGCTGGGTAAGCGGCCTTCCTCACTCCAATTTGTTTCTTCACTCCTGTGTGGTCAACCTTCTGTAACCTGGAACACAGGGAGATTCCTACCTTGCTTGCCCTAGCTAACGACTTTTAGAATTAACTTTTCAGGAAGGAAGTAGTGAAAGCAGAAAGAAAATAGACAGGCAGGTGGAAAGACAACATATTGCAGAATGGTGCTTTAACAATAAAATTTTAGCAACCAAATGAATTGTTCTTGCATGAATGTTTTGTGAAACTTTTGGGGAAAAGGCACCTTGAATAGCTTTTTGCATCATAGACACTATTCGTTTGCTCCAGTACTAAAGAAAATAATTATATAGTTGCCACTGCTCACTGTCTATCAACTCAAACAACTTTCCTAGAGATACGGTAGATTTCTTCTTTTTTTTTTTTTTTGCGGTACCGGGGATTGAACCCTGGGGCGTTCTACCTCCGCGCTACACCCCCGGCCCTATTTTTTATACTTTATTTTGAAACCGGGCTTCACAAAGTTGCAGAGGGCCTCACTAGGTAGAGAGAGAGAGAGACAGGGAGAGAGAGAGACAGAGAGAGAGAGAGAGCTGAGGCTGGCCGCGAACCTCCGGTCTCCGCCTCCCAAAGTGCTGGGATTACAAGTGTGTGCCACCATACCCGGCTTAGATTTCTTAACACTCTAATTTTTCCCTTAACTCCCCCATTCTATAAGCAGCAACATTAATATTAACAAGACTATAAACACACTGGCCCTGACTTTAATCTTCTGTGACTCTTGCTCAGTGATCAGATAGCCGATCTAATACCCAATAGCTAATAATTGATTAATAACTCATGCCACAATATATTATACTTTGGAGATAGATACTGTTTACAGAGACTTCCATATACTTCAAATTAAGGAAGTAATTGAAGATTGCAAACACAGAGACAGATCATCAATTTTTGCTTGTTTCTTTTGCTTTTGTTATTGTTGTATTGATAATGACTTTTCTAAATATGTCAGTTCATATCTGTGCCAAACAACTGTGTAGCCTGTGCATGTAAAAGTCCAGTTCTGTGTAGGAGCAATCCATTTGGTCTAATTTTTAAGTTTTTTTCTAATGTAAGTGAAGGTTTATATTCCCATGTGATCTACTCTTCCCGACAACTCTATAAGGTCATGATCAGACTCTCAACTCCAAGTTACAATCAGCAGTAAGAGAAGTAGTAATCCTTTTAAAAGAAGTCTGCAAGGCACTGACTGTAATAGATATTTTTCTGCTGTTAGATTACTTTGTTTTGGTTTAACCATTTTTGAAGAGATGACAAATCGTGTTTTCATAACAGCCTCAGAAAAAGTAATAGGCAACACTCTGTTTCTAATTTTTGATCAGTTGATTTTACAATGTAAACATGGAAGAATTCTGCAGCATGGTGGGAGAAAATGATTTTACTAAACTTATAATTCTACTGAGATTGCTATTGAACAATCATCAGCTTGTGGGAATACTGTATGAGAATTGGAAAAATTCATGCTGCCTGGTTTTGAGATGAGTTTTTAGAAATATTTTTGAATCTGCCACTTATAATGCAATTCTAATATTAATATATGTCCCTGGGTGATAACAGTTGCCAAAAAAAAAAAACAGACTTGTAACATGAGCTCCATTTCATTGCATTCATTTCATGAAAAAATGCTACAATACTCTCTTCCACATAGGTGGATAGCTAGACTATCATGTGCAAAACATATTCTGGATATTTAGAAAAATTTGCTTTATTATGTTATTATAGGAATTTATGATTATAATCAGATATTATTTCAGGATAGGCTAATTAATTGATCACAATTAATGAGTCATAATTAATATGTCAATTACAGTTGAATGTTATATCTTTTTTGGTAGAAAGAATACTGGGGATTGAACCCAAGGGCATTCTATGATCAAGCTATTCCCCCATATCTTTTTATTTTGAAATGGGGTTTCCATAACTTGCAGAGGGTCTTGATAAGTTGCTGAGACTGGTTTTGATCCTACAATCCTCCTTTATCAGTACTAGGACTACAGGCACCTGCCATGGCACCTGGCTGAGTGTTATATCTTTATATTGGAAGAAGTAGTGAATCTAATAGCAAAAGTATTAGAGTAAACTAGTTTGGGGTAACTAAATCCCATCTCTGATACTTACTAGCACTGTGTTCTTAGGCAAGTTAATTACCACCACTTTCTTCATCTATAAAGGGAATAATCCCAACATCTACTAAATAGGGTTAGTGTGAAGTTTCATGCAGTGATACATGTAGCTAGCATAGCAGAGTGCCTAGGGATATTACGGATCAATATGATACTTTACTAATTAATATTAACAACTGTGCCAGTGAGGAAATTATTCAGATAAAAATCAGCTTTGTAACCAAACCCATGATTTAGCAACACAAAGTCAATTCACAACACATTTTTGACTTCCTTCCTCTGCTATAGAGGCTGTAAAGCCTGAAGATTTGTCTTCCCAGAATCCTTTTAGCTAGAGCTGGTCATGAGAACTAGTTGTGGCCACAAAATGTAAGACTTTGGGAAAAGTTATTTTATAATAGAGATATTTTTATTTTATTTTATTTGTGGAACAAGGTGCCATTTTGCCATTTTTTTTATGTTTTTATTGGGGCATTGTAGTCTCACATCACAGTGAGTATCAGTTTGGTGTTAACATACATGCACACAGCTCTTGGTGTCCCTCCCCTCCACCTCCCCCCCAACTTCCCCCCGCCTCTCCCCCCACATGTAGCACTGAGAATGATGTTGGTATAATCTCATATATACACATTGTTTATGACAGTAATTCCATAGATCCACTTCTTTCTTACCTTTCCCCTTCCCTTGTACCCCTTCCCTTGCACCACTGAGGGTTCTCTGTTGTCATTGGCGTTCCTTTTGTGTCCCCACTAGTCCCTAAGTTGCGCATATTAATGAAAACATATGTCCCTTCTTTTTTTGTGATTGGCTAATCTCACTTAACATAATGTTCTCCAGATCTTTCCATTTTCTTGTGAATGCTGTTATTTTGTTCTTCTTTATTGCTGAGTAGAATTCCATTGTGTGTATTTCCCATAATGTTGTAATCCAAACAAAAGAACGTGGAAAAGTTATTTTAAAAGGGAGAGACTTGATAGCCTCTTTCAAAAGATGGAAAGGCTGGAGGAAAAAAAATCAACATCACCATAATTGTGGATGATATTTTTGAGCTATAACATGAGAAGCAAGACATCTCTATCTATATGCCTTTACCAGTTCAAGAAATTCTTGTCTAGATGACATTGCAACTCACTTTAGTTTTAGGGACATCCACCAATCTGTTTTTTCGAACAATATAATACTCAACTGATCCTCAGTTTTCTCTTCTCAGAACTTAAAAATTGGTTGTCTACTCTTCAAAATTCCCTTCTGAACCCTGCCCTCCCTTATTCACCAACCATCAACTGTTAAAACTTGAACTTTCCCCACTCTCAAGAAGGCCCCACAATGAGAAAATCCACTTAAACCCAATGTCAAAAATCTCATAACTGTCCTCTCTGTGGCGTCCCTGCTCTAAGTAGCTGCTCAGACTTTTTGAAAGTAGCAATCTTTCTATAATAAGTAGTGAACCTGCACTTTGTTTTATGAAGAAGGTATTTTGGTACATTTTTCAGGGACCTAGTCAACAAATACTATGCCTGGATTACTTATACCTTGAGATATGTGACACCAGAAAAATAAGCCTCTTTTGTTTCACCAATGATTTTAGCCTTGGTATTTATTCCTGAGCACATTTCCAACAAATGGTACAGCTATTATAATGGATGAAGTAATGCGTCTAACGATAGTAGCCCAGTGTGTAGCCCATAAATATTCAATGAATGCTACTTTTCCTTACTTTATGACTGCACATTAAAAATTAGTTCATATAATCTTTATGAAAGGTTTTTGAAAGACAAAATTTTAAAAGTATATTCTGTGCTAATATATCCCCCAACTCACTGCCATGCATGAGTTATGCGACCCAGACACCTCGATGGACTGTGAGGTCTCAGTTCCCCACAGGTGCAACTAGATCTTTTAAAGAAAAAATAAGCATATCATTAATAAACAAATGCAAACTGGATAGTGGAAGCCTCAGTTCAAATTATGAAGAATTCAATGGGTCATGGTTTCCTACTGTATTTTTGAAGCTATGTTTTCTCATATTTCCTCTTCCATATCCAAGTTGCATAGTGAAGTCTGAATCCTCTCTTCTGAATCTCTTCTTTCTCAACCCCAAGGAAACAATAATTTGAACCCTCTGTGAGTCTGTAAAAGTTCTGATATTAACTCCTTGTCTTTCTGCCCTAGGAGTCCAGAGGATCTCAGGACTATAGAAAGAGAGCAGAATGATTTCCTTTGTCTGGAGAGAAAATACTTTAGTCTCTGAAGGTAAAATCATATTAAGTAAACATTTATCTGCACATGTATGAGCTTAACATATCTATAATATATTATCCTTAAGCATTTAAACATGCAGAGTCAGCTCTGGAATGAATGTAATCAATCTGTAAAAGGCTAAAATTTTTCAGATTTAGATGTAACAGAGCTTCATGAAAATAGGCTTTGGGCATTTTGCTTTATAACAATTATGACCAATTAGACTCTGTGAGTTAATCACTTCATTGATTTCTCTTTATCTGAAAATATTTATTTCTACCTATTCCTTACATCAGTAACGTAGCAATAATGAAATTCAAAGAGACTTCTCAAAATATTCTTTTTCTTGTGTAAAGGATAGAATCTTTCAAAACAAAATACTCAAGTCACATATAAGTCCTGGAAATTTACATGGTTAGTTTTAGATGCTTTCAAGAATAGTGATCAATTACAGTTTTAGTAGAAGGTTGTAGTTAATAGTAAGAGTTGGTTGGAAATAGAATTATTATATAAACTAAGAAAGTTTTAAATTGTTTGGAACCAACATGTTTGGGTTTAGATTAGTGTTTTTCAACACTAGAACTATTGTTGTGCTGAATAATTATTCTTGTGGGGGAGCTATCCTGTGTACTGTAGGATGTTTAGCTGCAACTGTGCTACATGAAATTTCCCCACTTGATAACCACTAGTATAGTTTGGGCATTTTTGTGATTGACATCTATCACTTCTTTTTTCTCTTCTTTTTTTTTTTGTGGTACAAAGAATTGAACCCAGAGGCATTCTATCTCTGAGCTACATACCCAGCCCTTTTTTAAAATTTTATTTTATTTTGAAACAGGTCTTGCTATGTTGCTAAGAGTCTCACTAAGTTGCTGAGGCTGGTCTCAAATCTGTTATCCTACTGTCTCAGTCTTCCAAGTACTGGGATTACAGACTTTCGGCCATCTATCATTTCTTATTCAGTATTCAAAACTTCCTCTGCTTTAGGAACATGTTGTATACTTATGAGGAAGTTCCCTTTTTTATTATTATTCTCACTTTAATGGTGAAGTTTTTATTGGCAAATCCTCTTGCATTATTGAACGTTTGTATTTACATAAGGACATATGCCTGGGGACATAAAGAAGAGGTATATCAGAAAATCATTCAGAGCACATGACTTCCAATGGCAAATATGTACTTACAACTCCTGGAGAAGCATATATGGCTTCTTCTTCTGTGTACTTTTTCTTTTTGTCTTCTACTCCTACTAATGTTTTGAACTGTTAATTTATGGCTCCTGTTTATTCATGGATTTTACTTCCAGATAACTTCTGCCTTAAGGCCTTTGCATTCTGTTTGCTGTTATTCTTCACTTCTCTATTTCTTTCACTAACTCTTTCAATAGAGAGGATCCAAGTCCATTTGTCCCTGTTCTGTATACTGAATTATCTTACCAAACTGCTCCACAGACTGCAGTCGGACTCCAGAGGAATGCCTTCCCTTCAGCGTGGAATCCTGGCTCATCTTGCTGTGGTCTCTTCTTAGGAAGCTGCCTGTTGTCATTTCTCTCACTGTGTATTTAAATCAAGAAAGGCATCGGAGTCATCTCAGATTTAGTGTGTTATTCCAGGCAGACATTGTATCTGCCTTATCTGGTAGAGGTGAAGTTTGGCCACTACTTTTTGCTACTTGTGAATTTCATAAGAGGTGATTCTTATTGCTCTATTCCTCCCCCTATGAGTATCTTCCTTATTTGTGAAAGAAGGGAATCAATAATGCTCTCCCAGGTCATAAGATCAATAATGTTTAACAGGCTGTTGCCCTTGGGCAGTGTTCCTTCAGGAGAAGAAGAATTCAACTGAGTGACCCTGGTGCAAAGAAGTCTTAATGGCACAGTCTTATATTCATGACAACATGGACCATTCAATGGATAAACTATTCATCAATAGAAAAACTGGAGGTTTATGATCTAACAGTCATGTTCAACCAAAATAATTTTTTTAAACCGATCTGGTAATTGTAAGCACAAAAACTCCTTTAAGTGTGGGCGATTTGGAAAGGCAGCATATCATTGGGTGAAACTGCTGAGTCTGAAATAAGAAGACATTGTATCAAATTATATTTTCCTTTTCAACATCTTTAAGTTATTAAGAAGGCTATGTCATATATTCAAGGCTAGTTTTTTCTTATATCTCCCTCTCAATCTTAAAATAGGAAAGTGAATATTCAAGATCTACAAAGGAAGCACTGTACAGTGTCTCTATTAATAACATCATTGGGCTATCTTATTCTGTGCTAAAACTAAGGTGTGAATTTTAATGTTCACTTTTTTTCTCATGATTAACAAATAAACTGAGGATGACAGGAAACATCTACATACACATACAGAGATAGAGAAAAAATCAACCCATTTATTTTCATATATGTTTCAAAAAATGCTAAAATTCAAGGGAGATGTCAAATCAGGATTGGATAAATATTTATTTGCTCACAAATAAATTTTTGGAGATTCCAGGTTCATTCCCTGTGAGGCTGGGGTCTGCAGACCTCAGGGCATGGCGGCAGGATGCAGAGAGACAGAGAGATGAGAGGGCAAGGTTCACTCTTACATCACAGGGGCCAGAAGCAAGAGAGCAAGGAAGCAAGGGGATTGGAAGAGAAAAGCAAGGTCCCTCAGGCCACACCCCAGGGGCCAATCTTCTCCAATCACACCCTACCTGCCTAGGTTACCACCCAGTAAATCCATTACATTGAATAATCCATTGATAAGATTACATCCTCGTGACTTAATTATATCAACTCTGAACATTAATACATGAGCTCTTCAGGGGAGATTCTATATCTAACCATAATATTTGGGAAATTTTTTGTTAGACTCAGGGAATACTGAAGGTATTTCTAGAAGATTCTTAGTTTTACATGCTTGCTCCCTTAGCTTTATTTTAGAAAGAGGTGAGGTACCCAGTTTCTATTCCCACAAAATATACTAGAAGAGAGGAAAAAGATTCAACAAACTTGCCTAGAAATTTTAAGAGTCGACTTTTCTTTATGGAGTACAATTTAGCATTTATCTTCTGAATACTTTCTGAAATACTTTGGGTAGATATTGTTAATTTTGACAGATGAAGTAATTTAGTCTCAAAGAAGAAACAATACTGCTCCAAACCAAACATTCTAAATAGCAACCGGCAGAGTGCAGTGACTGTCATCTCTACCATAGTAGCAAGTGGAGAAGAGAGAAGACAGTTGAAGAGGACCACATCATCTAAACAGAAAGAGAAAATAAATTTCATGGTTCCTCACTCTATCAAATTCACTTCAGATATCATCTAATTAATATCAAGCAGTCAACATGTATTTCAAAATATGCTTGAATATTTTGAAATGTTTCTCATTCTATTTATATCATGGAGCCCATAAAAATAATAAAAAAACTCACATGCAATTATTTAAGCACTGTTTTTTTTCTTTTCCCTTTATTCTTATTTGTTTTGACAGCCCCCAGCTAAACTGGGGTTCCTGTACCAGAGCAGCTAGCAATGCTGCCCCAGTGGGAAATGAAGAGGAGCTGGATGTAGGGGCTTGAGTTGTGCATTTGTAGGCTACCTCTTTTACCTGACAGCCAATGCTTAGTTATTCAATTCATGACCAGGCTTCTCTAACACAGGAAACTTGTTTTTACTGGCAGGTACCCTCATGGCTCTTGTCTGACTTGTGGCCAGTTTATGGCTGCCTGGCCATTTCTCTGTAGTTGGGAACTTGATCTCATGTTTTCCTGACATCCTTGAGAAAAATTAGCCCTGGGTAGCCCCCAGTGCTTTAGATGTAAGGTGTAAATTTCATAACCATCACAATAAGAAACAAGTTCAAAGATACTGGGTAAATTTACAGACCCTTAGCATGGTGGGCATCATGTGTTAGGAGGGCAACCAAGTGAAGATTTGTGAATGAAGATGAGGAGAGAGAGAGAGAGAGAGAGAGAGAGAGAGAGAGGTGGCAACTAGCAGTATATGTTGGTGAATAAGGTTTGACTTTAAGTTTACGGGCAGTTGCCTCAGTGGGCCTTTAAAGGAAGTAGATGAAGGGTAAAGAAATCAGTAAAGCAGGGAGTTCAACATGCTAGGCAGGAAAAATGCCTGAGAAGTGTTATCTATGATCACTGACTTGAATCATTTGAGCGTGGCGTAGAATTGCAAACTGAGGCAAGGGTGTAATTGTTTGTATCCAGGCTGTCCCGCCAAAAGCTCATGTGTTGAAAGTCGAGTATCCAATGCAGGAAGGTTCAACGGTGGGACATGGACAGAGGACATGGGTCAATGAAGGCAAGATCTTGAAAATGATATCATCTTCTAGACACTTCTTTTCTCTCTTATCTTTCAGCTGCCATGAGCTGACCTGCTTTCCTCTGCCACTCTCTGCTGCCATGATGGCCCTGCCTTGGAGCCAGCCAACCATGGACTGAAACTTTGAAACCATGAGCCAAAATAAATCTGTCCTCCTCCGGGTTGTTCTTGTCAAATATTTTGGTCACAGAGACAAAATGCTGAGTAACACACAGGGTGACTGAGCCCTGCTTCTGGCATGAAAAAGTTAAAACTTGCACTCAAAATGAATACCAAGGCAACATAAAATTATAAGAATTCACTACAGTCTGAAAGACAGAATTGCCAGGATTTTAAATCTTTATAATGGTTCCATCTTTATATTATACACTTTTAATCATACCAACTCAAATTTTATCTCAAAAACAATTGGCTGGCATATGTTCACATGCCTGAAACAGCAGTCGGAGCAGCAGTATTTTGACAGATTGCCATTGTCACTTGCAAATTTGGTACATGCCTGCCTCCGAGTTAGTATAATGAATATCTCATAGATCACACTGCCTAACCATCAATAAAATCACGTAAATGTATATTCATTGATAAATATCCATAAAAGTAGGGAAAAAATAACAATATATTGAGAAAATGTTGAAGACAAATTTTAGGAAAATACTTAAAATAAATGAAAGATAAAGATGAAGAGTATGAACATTTATGAATAAATATAAGAGGTCAATAAAGAAAAATATATTATTAGAATTTTATTTAATTATATTTGGCTTGCACCCAAAACAGAATGAAAAAATGAGTTTCCTGTCCAAATTGGGTTAGGATGGTATCTGGCTGGGTACTTCCCAGTTAAACTATTATTTTACACTTTATGGTGAATAATTAGCTTGCAGGGAGGTAAACTAATTTGAGATTCTGCAAATAAGTCTTTATGTTTACTTTAAGATAATGCTATTTTTTTCCTCCTTATTGTTTTACTGTTTATTCTCCAGCAATACTTCTCTATGCTATTAGGGAGGAAATACCTTTGCTAATTTATTTTACATACATTCAGTTTTAATAATTAATTAATTATTTTACAAACATTTAGACTCTAATGTAAAATGAAAGTTCTCGATACCTTACTTACCCTCCTCATCCTCCTGGTTCTCTTCCCAGGAAGTTCTAACTCTGGGTCCATGCTGGTCCAACTGGTACTGAAGGCTGTGGCTTTTGTCCATTATACTGCTGTCTGCTTTGTTGGCACTGTTGATCGCAGTCTACAAGTAGAGTAACTGATGCTTGCATCTTTCTCATTATAATCAAGTTACTAGAATATTTCCTAGATTACTGAGCCCAACCATAACTCTTAACAGTTATAAACATTGGGGTGTTTTATTCTCTGTCATCCTTCCTGGTTCATTTGTCACAACCAACCCCCTGCTGTGGAGTCTGGTTCTTATACTAGACCTCCAGAAATGCCCATTAGCTTTCAACTCAGCATTCCCAGCATCTGGAGATAAAGCTCTTCTGTAGGACAAAAGTGCTGTACCCAAGAGACTCTTACTATGATTTTACTTTTGGTACAAATTGTTGTGACTATATTTAAAAATTTTTGTGAAGTCTGTGAAAGGCAGAACAAGAGATCATCTCTATCCATAATCCTTTCTCTGGCCTTAATATCACTTTAATGTTCTTGTCCTTATGCAATTCTCTTTTTTTTTTAGAGAAGATCCCAGAGAGAGGCAGTCAGGAGGCACATTCTAATGGCATTACATAGCTTCTTTCTTTTCCCTCTTCTCATGTATTGGGTGCTTTGGCAGATGCTGCTTTCTCCGTAGTCCCGCCACGGAAGGTGCTGCTTCGTGCGGCTCCCTAATAATTGTTCCATGGTTCCTGCCACAGAAGGTCACTGCTCCCTGCAGCTCCCTAAAGATTGTTCCATGGTTCCTACCATGGAAGGTCACTGCTCTAAGGCAGCTCCCTGACACTAGTCTTTCTTGCAGGAAAACGACACAAAGCCTGATATAATAATTCGCAGAATAATTACATTTAATAGTCTGGGGGATCGGGGAGGAGATAGAGATGACAAATTCTCCCATCCGTCTGTAGCCAGAACCTTGCTTTTATAGAAACTGTAGACAGGCATCATAAAAGTTAATCAAACACAGAAATCAACAATTGTCAGGAGTTACAATAAATAAGGTCAGTGTGGCAGACATGTGAGAAGCTTAGAGGAAGGAGGGATTAGACATTACTGGGTGGAGAGGACATCGAAGACCACACCTTAAAGATTACACCAGGTCCTTTGGAATGTGTCCGCTTGTGGACGAATCCCACCCAGCCAAATATCGTGTATTCAAATTGAGCTGGTCCAAGATGATAATCTCAGTGTGTGTGCTAAGATGGTCCTCGACACTTATGAGTATTTTATAAAACAATCTTTTATATCTCCCCCAGTATTATATTCTTCTGTGGTCTTTGTGTCTAAGATAGGAGAGGTATTTTCAACACACAAACTGTAGTTTATAAATAAATACACTGTAAGAATAGTCATCTAGGCTCAGCTATTGATATACTAAAGAAGAAAGACTAGAGGCAGCCATATATGTGTATAATATACATGCATCTGTATAATTCTATTTAAGAAAAATACATTTACATGTATCTTCTTCTTTTTAAAGAAAATCATGGCCTGTAAGGTAATTTCTATTAGAATAATCCTATTTTGTACATAACTAACTGAATATTACCTATGCTCTGTATTTCTACATATTTAATTTCATACCCAGGTCAATTTCCCTTTATCATATCTTCCAAAATAGTTGATGGATGCCCTGTGCCATGTAGGAACACATCAGGTACTCAGGTAGCTAAATGTAGAGAAATGATACCAGCAATTTAAAATAAAAGACATCATCGTATGTTAAGAAGCAGCATAGTAGAATAGTGGAAGGGGATTGGGGAAGGAAGGTGGGAAGGGGAAAAATAAGGATTGAGAAAGGAAACAGTTCAAATAAAGTTATGTTCATACACGAAAGTATCACTATCAATCTCACTAATATGCATAGGGAGGGAGGAAGGGAGAACAGAATGGGATATGGAGGAAATACGCCAATGCTGTGTGCAGGTATGTTAGTATCACTTTGAACCTCACTATGGTGCATAATTACAATGCACCAATAAACTTATGAAAAAAGAAGCAGCATAAACTAACCTTCCATATTTATCAGCCTATAATTGTCTATTTTTCTATTTATTTAAACATTATCTCTCTATCATCTCTCCATCTATCATCTAGAGCAGTACTGGAAAACTCAATCACAAATGAAGTTGGACTAAGAAATATAAAAAGGCCCAGAAGACCAAGTGGTTGATGTGAAAAATGGCTTTTGAATACAAAGGGTTCTATTGTGACTTTTACTGAGTTAGAAAATTTTAAATAATTTGTAAAAAGTACTTTGCTTTTTAAAAGTTGAGTTGCTACTTATATGGAAGAGTCATAAAACATTTTAAAGTTTTATATTGCAAAGATTTTGAAAGAAAAATGCCCTTGGCCCATAATTATGTTTCATTTCATAACCTGTTAGGTCCTATATCTCAATGTAGTTAAAGACCTGAAAGGGTAATTTGCATGTTTTGATGGAAAAAAACTTAGGATGGAATTTTAATATCCTTCTGAATTTGATTAAAATAAAGGTGAAAACTTGAATCAGTGCATTAACTGTCTGCAACTCTCACCTCTACTCAATATATGGGATTTTATAGCTTCAGCCAGTAAGATAATTCCCATGTCAGACAGGAGCAGAACTTAAATAGCCATTCCTTCCTATTTGTGCAAACCTTCCCATTTCCCCAGGAATGTTCAGGAATAGAGTCCATCTAGTGTTTTCATTTGGCTTTTAAATGTGACTCAGCTTATTTCATGTCTAAAGTTAAATCATTAAATTTTTCTCCTTTCTTCCAAATTTGCCTTGTAATATTTTAATATTTGATATGTTTAAATGTTTAAGTACTTTTTGACATTCGGGCCGTCACTATTTATTAATCACCTACTGTGATCCACGCAATGTTCCATATTCTTAGAGTAGGTTAATAAACAAAACATACTAAAAAACTACCTTCATTGAATATTCATTGTTTTAACACTATAAGCCTTCCATGTTCTCCTCATTTCAGATATGTATCACCACATAAAAACACAATAAATCATTCCATATCGGTCACTTGACTTCACATGACTTTGGAAGAGTTGCAAGCAACCACATAAGGCAGCAACTTTGTGTTTACTATTGGCACACATATTAACCAATTCTAGAATAGTCTTTAGATTTTTCAGGTTTAGAGGATTTCCATTGGTCACATTAAGACAGTATGACAGTACAGTTGATTTGAAAAGAACTATAGTGCACACACATTCCTATGCCAAACATAAAGACGAACAATAATGCCAGCTTCAGAAAACATCAGCTTTGGCTGCTACAAAATTCCAGCTTTAATACTAAATAATATGTGGACTATATAAAAATAGAAATGGCATGCTGGGATGCACTTGCCTAGAAGGCATAAAACCCCAGGTTTACTCTACAGCATTGCATAAACAAAAACAAAAAACAAAAACAAAAACAAAACCAAACAACACCAAAACAGGTGGGATGCGCTAGCTTTCATAAAAATTGCCTCTTCTTTTCCTATCTGCCTTCCCTGTACGCATGGCATGCTGGTCAACTGGCCATTCCATAGCTCCCCATTATTCCTCTTTCTCTTGTGCATTTCCCAATTTCCCTGCTGAAGACATTCCAGACTCAGAGGTATCTAGATAGGTGGTTTTGAATCCAAATGTGTGATATATAAATTACACGCCTGAGAAAAACGTGACATTCATTAGTAATACAGATTCTAATTAACTATGGTATAATTTGTGGGTGAATGTACTCACTCACTAAAAAGGCAGTGAAACATAATAATGATCGCAGATCCTCAAAAATGGGTTGTTGGTTGTCTCAACCTGTTGCAAAGTGTCATACAGTAGATTAAAGTATCTAAATTCAAAGGAAAACAAAGTGCCTAATTCACAGAAAATCAGGAATATTAGACAGAATCATTATTAGCAAAACTGCTGTAATTATTATTAAAAGAATCACTTAGAAGAGTTTATAAATTGTGTAGGAGATGACAGTTCTCTTCAACACACTTTCGTAAATGTGCCCATGAATCACAGGCAGAAAGTCAAATGACAAAAACCTTAATTCATATTAACCAAGCAGGATAGGTACATGGTAGTACTAAATATTTTTTCCTTGTTAATAAAAACTTGGGGCTTCTGAATTTAAATAGCAGAATAGGAAGTTCCTGGAGAAATCTTTTTAATCTTCTTAATAAAATATCTATGGAAACACAGACAATATGAAAATACACAACTGTAATAACCGTAAATAACTTTCAATTCAAAAGCATTGTCAGAATTGTGGTGGAATTTTTACTAACTTATCATGGTTATGAAGCTGAATTTAGGGGAGGGAATGTTTCCTCTGATTAAGAAGCCCAGTTACTTTTTCAAAAAAAGAGCTCACCAGACTGATTTAGTCTTTGAAAACATTGTACAGGTTGAATATCACTTTTTCAGAGAAAATATTTTGCATCTCAAATTATCATTCATTTTTAAAATGCTATTTTCTTCAGATTTCTGTATCTGAGAATTAACATCATATCTATCCACGAGACTGTCTCCTTATTATCCCTCTTTCTCTCCCACAAAGTGTATATATATTTTAGGAGCAAGAGGAGGATATATTTCTGGTTACCATCTCATTCCCAGAGCCTGGTGCAGTGTCTGGTACATAAAGAGAAAAGTATAATTGGTATTTTTGAATAATTAATTATTTTCTCTACATCAAATAGTTTTAAGTTTGTAAGTAAAAGGAACAGACTAGTAAAGAGGATAGAACGAAACACTGTACTTTAAAAGTCATAATTCGCCCAAGTTTATGAAACACTATATATGGCATCCAAAACAATGGGAATCACAATTACAACCCAATACACACAATGGAACTTTATTCAGCCACAAAGAAGAACAAAATTATGTCATTTGCAGGAAAATGGTTAGAACCAGAGAAGACTATGCTAAGTGAGATGTTGTGTTATTAGTAGTATAATATGAATATAAATTATGTATATTCACCTACATTAATCAAATGCTAAAATAATGTATCATGTATCATGAAAATAAAAATATTATTGCTGAAATAAAATCATCCAATAAATAGGATACATAAATAACATCCAGTTGAAGAGAACTATTAAAAATGTAACATAAACCGATGAATTCATGCAGAATTGAGAAAGAGAGAAAGAAAGGCAGAGAGGCAAAAAGAAAGAGAGAGAAAGAGAAAGAGAAATAAAGGGAAGAAGGAAGAAGTGTAGATACACACTGGAGTCAAAAGAGAAAACGACCCTACAGAGAAGGTCCAATGGGAAAATTGGATGTGAAAAGAAATGAGTTTTCATATTTAAAGTGAAAACAAACATTGAACAGGCAAAATAAAAATGATTCTGCATCCAGACTGCTGAGAATCGAGTCCCAGTTTACAAAGAAATATCTTCAAAGTTGACAAAGGGGGAATGCATATCTCCCCGTGCAGAATACTAATCAATTTAACACCAAATGTCTCAGCAAAAATTTAGTTCAGTAAAATATTCACTTTGCTGAGCAAATAATCACTTTCTCTTTAAAGTTCTATTAATGACTGAACTGTCACTCATAAGTAAAAGAAAAATGAAATCATATGTGGACATAAAATTAATTCTATAGCTTTTACATATTTTCATTATAAATTTATTAAAGGATATTCAGTGGAAAAAAGCAAACTCCTAGGTAAAAGATAGAATGTAAGAAACAATGGTGAAAACAAGTATCAATAAAATATATCATCACATTTAATTACATAAAGGCTATTATAAATAATAATTTGTAGTTTTTTATACCAAGCCAAATTTCACAGAAAATTTGAAAGGTGATGGAAAAAGATGAAGGTAAATAGAATAGAAATTGATAATACAATTAATGACAGATATATTGTGCATTACCCTATTGCTAAGGTGCTCCTTAAATTCATTCCTGACTCTAAGACTTGAAGTGAGCTATTATGTTATATTTGGGTAGTTCACCAACAAAATTTTGAGTGTGATATCCTAATATAATATGTAGAAAAGAGCTTCAATAAATTAACCTGGAAATAATCAAATTAATATAATTATTATGTAAAGGCTTCATTGTGCTAACACTTGTAGTAAATCTCAAAGCATTTTCAAAGGAACGGTCTTCCAAGTAGGTAGGACAAAGGAATAACTTTACTCATTTGTTTTTGTACAAAATAAAGCCTACAACAAATCAATTAACTAGGACATACAGTGAAGAAGACTATAGCCAATAGAAAGTGTAGAAATTAGGAATACAAAATGCTTTTGAAATGAAATGTTTAATTGATAAATCATAATTATATACATTTATGGGGTACAATGTGGTGTGTGTGTGTGTATGTGTGTGTGTGTTGGTATTGGGGATTGAACCCAGAAGCATTCTACCTCTGAGCTACACCCCCCGTCCTTTTGATTTTTTTGTTTTGAAACAGGGTCTCGCTATGTTGCTGTGAGTCTTGCTAAATTGCTGAGGCTGGTCTTGAACCTGCGATTCTCCTGTCTCAGCCTCTCAATTACTGGAATTACAGGTGTGTGCCACCACACCCAGCTTATGATGTTTTGATATATGTATACACTATGTCATGAGCATATCAAGATAACATTTCTATCACGCTCCTTATCATTTTTTTTGGTGGTAGATCATTTGAAACTAAGTATCTTAGATATTTTTAAATATACAATCATTATTTTTAACTATAGTCGCTTTGACCATGGCACATCAGTATTCTATGATAAGACTATTTTATCCTAAGTTTAACCATCTTTGCTGCCCCAAGGTAGAATTTGTTTTGAGACAAAACTCTTACATGTGTAATTCAAATAAAAATATTACTCGAAAGTTAGAAAATAGACAAAAGTATGCAGTTGACCCATTAATATGTACACATTTCATTATTATTTAAACCTTAGTATGATAACTATTTAAGAACTATTTTTTCCTTAGAACTATATGCTCTCTTCAGGCGAGCAAAAGCCAGTTATCCTACACTTGAATACTCAGAAGCTAAGAGTGACTTGTTCTGTCCTTATCCATTATGTATTTAGAGACCTTAAATAAATGTAGCATTTATTCTGGACTAGTACACTGAGATATACGACTACTTTATCACTTGTAAAGCCATCAAGGACTCAAGAGAGAAAAGCAGTACATTGTAACAGAGAAAGGATTAATAATTTATATTCTGAAACTCTTGCTTTCACATTCACCTATTATTTTTCTACCCACTGAAACTCTATATTTAAAACTAATGCCAGTGAAGATAGATTCACTTAAAGTAATGCTGATTCATAAACACTTCACTGAGCCAAAAGTATAATTTAATAGCAAGAGAAGTAGAGCTTTGAATGGAGAAAAGGAGAAAATTGTATTATTAAAATGCTTGCCAAGAAGGTGAGCATGTTCAATTGACTCCCATTTCTTGGGACATTTACTCAGAAGTATCCCATATTTCTCAAAATCAGGTCAAGTTTGTTATTGCATTAATGCACTTTCGTGATTAATTTTCCTAATGAGGAATATCCATTTTCACAAAGCATACGTAAAAATCTTTCATTTTTTGGAGAGGAGAGATTTTCAAGGTCAATTGAGTTACTAAATAATAGAGAAAGAATGCATTGTACTTTTTTTTGGAAAGAAAACGGAATGATTACACCAGCAAGAAAAACAAAGAACCATTTTAATTTTCACAGAACTGTAAAATCAAGCAACACAATGAGATAGAAAATAGAATAGAAAAATAAATATAAATCTATATAGAAGATACACTTAGCTGGGTACAGGTATTTAAGTCACAGTATTAACAAAATTTAGCAATGCATGAAAGAAAACACCTCTCTAGAAATTTCAAAGTTGCTTTATTTCAAAGATTTATAGTATTGTAAGTCACAAAACAAAATATACTAGTTTACTATAAGCCAAATTTAAATTCGTTTTATTTCAATCTACTTGGGAACCAGTAAAAATTGCCTATCATTTTCCAAGTGTCAGCTTTAGGACTTGGTTTAAATTATAGTTCTGTTTTGCTTTTTTAATTTAATGTTATTTGAAAAAGTATCCCCCTACTTTAAATTTAATTCTGACATATTTGGTGAAGGTTCAAATTGGATGAATTTCAAGATGCTGCCATTGTAGTCTTAAAGCCACAATTTTAAAATGTCATAGTGATTCCTTTGAATATTGAGTTCAGGCCAGACTACTGAATAGAATATATTAGCGGTTACTATAGTAGAGAGTAGCAGAATTGTAGGCTAGCAAGAGACAATCTAAAAGAGTCAGTATTCCTTTGCTTGTTTTTTTTAAAGATTAAAAGTTAATTATAAGGGCACATAATTATGTTGTTAGTATGTTCAGCATATATTTAGTATACATATTGGGAATAAACAGAAAGTGAAAGTTGGGGGTTAAGTCTATAAAAGTAAAATGATTATTTATATGCTGTGCATAAAAATTATCTGAACCACAAAAGTAAAAAGACATCAAGGTTCCTCAGTATTCTGTAATAATTAAAATTTTGATTTCCACAAAACGAAAGTACAACCAACATAGGAAATATCTAACCCAAGTTTCCTGTGGCAGGAAAGTGGCTCATCCTCTTCCACTGAGCAAGCACTGTGAGATGTTCTTAAGGCAGGGGTGACTACCAGTAGTCTCAGCCTCCCAAGTACTGGGATAGCAGGCTCCCAGTTGTTGGCATGCAAATTAAAGACATAAGCCAGAAATGAGTTGTGCCTTGAATGATTTACCATGATGATATAATAAAGACTCTAAGCCCGTAGGAAGCACCAGCTCCTCTTGATCTATCTTTCCTCATGGGGAGGAACAACAGTTGAAGGTCTGGTGGAAACACCATATGGGGATGGTCTGTTTGTGGAATAAGCCCCAAGCAAAAGGCTTGGCCGGTTGTATGGATCATGGGCAGTGAGAGGTGAAGGAGGCGGGCTAGGGGTGGAAAAGTGTGGGTACTGGATCCATGAGGGGAAAAGTGTCTTTAAGGTTTCCCCTTCTTGCCCATTAAGGAGGCCTCAGTAGAGGTGCCTATAGAAGTTCTGGGACCACTCCAATAAAGATGCCTAGGAATAGGGTAGGAATGTAAATATAGAAAGAGCATCATCTGCTAGAGTGGGCTGAGCCCTTGACTGCAGCTCCCTTCAGAGATGGCTGTGCACTGGCTGTGTGGCCAGTCTGTTGGGGTTGGAGGCAATTTTACTCATGAGCTCTGGCAGGAAAAGCCTTTGTAATTGCCAATGGTCAGGCCTGAAATATCCTAAGTAGTTTTAACCAGGAGCCAGGATCCTTACTGCTCTGGATCAGCCAGGGAACTGTTCAATGCAGTTATCATCACAGAGACTCGGAATGAGTTTCAAGATTGGTATGTTCACATATGTGGAGAACAGTGAGAAAGCTCCTCCCAGGTGTGTGGTTGTGGGTGGAAGAGTTAATCCTTGACTTCCGGTGGACTCACGACTACCCAGATGAGCAACTATTGCTACCTAGACCTCAGTGCAGGTGGAAGTAAGCTGTGGGGAGATACATGGCTGTGGCATTTGGTCACCATAGCAATAATGATATCAAAAATAACATATTGTGAGGCAAATTGGTTGCCTTAGAATAAGTAACATGCTAAGAAAAGATCTGTGAAAGTTTATAAAGACTAGGCGTATCTTTAAAGGGGATCGTTCCAACTGGTTAATAATTTTATAAAGTCACTCTAATATTTTACTTAATTAATAACAGAAATAAATATGAGAGCAATGTAAATTGATTGTTCATAATAGGGCAAATAAACATGTTGCAAATATCAAATAAAAATAATGCATTAATATAATTATATAAATTTCATGTTCCTAATGTTACCATGATAATGACCATAAATTTCCAAAGTAAGTCCTATCTGTAAACCATCAATTTGTCTTAAATATGTGATCAAGTCATCAAAAGTACCTAAAAATAGGTAATCCACATTTCAGAGACTGTGGTATCAATAGTTTCTAAAATATTGTCAGTCATTTCTACTCATGACTAGGTATGATTTGGGCCCTATAAGGAAAACTAAAATGACTAAAATAACCATATTTTTTTCTAATTAGTTAGTTTCAACTAGACTGACATCAAATGAAAACTCTTTCATAAACAACATGTAGTTATATTGTCTCATAAGTGTAAAATGTGTCCTGCCAGAAAATGTTAACAAATGAAAGATTAAGGAATATTTTCACTTGGTATCTATTTTGTACCTCTCCTTCCAGTGATTTTTTTTTATTTCCTTGACTACATAACTTATTTGATAAGCACTGATAGAATTTTTACTATGCTCAAAGAACTCTTCATGGTATTATATTGTATAAAAGATGAATTAGTTTGAGCTTTCAGATTTTACATTTATAGATCCTGTCTTTTTTCTTTCCCTGAATTTCTGGGAAAGCTATGAAAAAGTCATATACTAAAGAAAAATTTCTGAGCAATACAAGTCGGCTGTATGTATATGCACACGAAGGTCACAGAGCTACAGATGCATAACTCTAGGCAATTATCAGAGGAATCCTGTGCCTCTTTTATCCCTTCTTACTCTGGGGGCTTTTGAAAAATGGAGTCTAAAGTTTTATATTGGTTACAGGTATAAAGGCTTATGTTTCATCTAGAGACTTGGATATTTGTTTTCCAAAAAGTCAAATTATTCCTCAATTTCTTTATAATGAAAGCAAACCAAATTAAAAGCAATAACCACCATGACAAAGTGTCTTCTTCCCAAATGTTAATAAGTTCCAAAGAAAGCATTCTTAACTAGCAATTTGGTTCAAAATTTCAGCACTTACTGATTGCATTCTTTTCACCCAATATGATGTCTGCTAATTTAAAATAATACTTGAATTGCCCTATACTATACTATTATAACACTGACAGTCTATTGTGAATTTTTATAGAATCCTACATTAATGTGCTGCTTTATTAGGAATATATATAGATATATATTAAACAGGTCATAGTTTACAAACTATATCTATTTAATTAAAAATACATATGATGTGCTGAATTGTGTTAAAACTGTTTTTGCAATAATGATTCCTGACATTTGTACTGAGAATCACAGAACCTGTACAAATAATCTCATTTGCTTCTTATACCTCCGTTGTGAAGTATGTAGGGCAGGAAATAGCCTTGGAGAGGTTAAATGGCTTGTCCCTGGTCCAAGTATTAAGAGGCAGCAATAATTCCAGAAATTGGGTCTTCTGTGTAAAGTCATTGCTTTTTCTACTCTAATACACTAATGGACCTGACACACATACACACACACACACACACACACACACACACAAACTTGATACATGAAATAACATATCATATGATATGATATAATAAAATATTGCCCTTATATACAAACATTATTCTCATTAGAATGAAAACAATGTTACCAAAGAATATGAAAGCATGGAAATTGAAAAACAGATAATTTCATCTTAATATTTAATTCATATTTCTCTGTGCAATACTAATAATAAATATTTTACATATTATCTTTAGTTTTTAAGAAATTTTATTTTGTTTGGTTGCATCATAGTTCAAATGATCTGGGAGGAAACAACTGGGCTATTATCAAGAATAAAGTCTAAATTAAATCATGATCGATTTTGTCTGGACCTCCTCCCTTAAACCTAAAGGACAGTTTACCTTTCCAGTATTTGTTATCAGAGTCCCAGTCAGAAAGATGAGGATGGTTCTGTGCAGGAGCAAGCTCAGTGTTCTCTGCAGGTGCTGTGGTGGAGCCCTGCGCTCTGAGCCCAAGTACCTGCCATCAGCCTAGATGTTCTCATCCAGGCTCTGCCCTCAACGTTATTCTTTCTTTCATCCCTTCTCTTTCCTATCAGCCTAGACTGGAAACATTTCTGTTGGTATACATTCTCAAAACCTTGTCAGGTTCCTGTGCAATTGAGGGAGATTCAAGCCGTTGACAAGGAGATTCTCCACAAATCCTTTCTGGATACCACATCTCCAGTCCTGGTTCCTGCTGACAGTTGGTTGGATTCATCTATCACACAACTAATTGCTTTAGCAAAAGTTGCCCAGCCACACTTCAGGTATTTTCTACATACAGAGCATGCTTTCAAAATTATCTTTGACTTCTTTTCAGTTATATTTCTTGGTTATGTTTTGTCTAAGTTTTACTATCCTCAGAATACAAAAATATTCAGCTGTACCCTGCTAAATGTTTTTAAATTTTCGTTTCCATATTATTTATTTAATTGGATGTGGTTTCTGAATGATGATATGGAATAGTGATTTACTGTTTTCATTGGCATGAATATAAACTTGTAGTTGTCCCAGAACCATATACTGAATAGTTCACCAGTCATGAACTAATTTGTAATGCTGTTTCTCTCATATAGTTTGTTTTTAGATATCTATTTGGGTTGTTTGTAGGTTTTCCATTCTTTCAATTGAAGTCATCACTTAAGGCAATGCCAAAACCACACCTTAAATCTTAATATCAGGTGGATTGACTCCTCCCCAAGTTATTGTTTTTCAACCTGATCTGGTAATTTGGGGTGTTTTACATTTCTGTAAGAATTTTTGCATCAGTTTGTTAAGTTCCATAAAAATACATTTGATTTTTAAAATTGTATTGAATATAGAGTTCAATAAAGTGTTTATATAGTTTTGATAATAAATGCTGACATTCATGAATATGCTTATCTGATTGCTGTGTATTGAATTCATTAATGGCCCAAATTTATCATTTCTACTTGTATCGATGTCTTCTGCCATTGACTTCACAGTTTCTCTCACTAAAAGAGCAACTGTCTACTTCCCCATCCCTTGATTCTGCACTGGCTTTGTGAACTCCTTTTGACAAAGTGGTAAAGGGTAAGAGGGATTTACAAAACATTACCATAATCATTTCTGTTTGTTCTTGCTCCTTTGCCATAGACAGAAGGCCAACCTGTTAGAAAAGGAGAAACTCATGGTCAAGTCACTCTCCTGAAGTTTCCATCTTTGTCACATTTGTGGTGAGCCAACTAAGCAAGAATTGTCCAGCTGACCCCAGACTACATATTTATTGTCAAGTCCCTGAATTTTGAAGCAGATTGTTATACGGCATTATCAAGGTAATAGAAAAGTGATACATATTATATTTTATCAAGTTGAAATATGAAATATAATAATGAATGATGTATAGAACATTCTTCTGAAAATTCTTTTGTCTCCCTGCCATACATCTGATTTTTGCTTCTTGATATATGATGCTGTATTTTAATCTCTAGATTTTTTGTCCTATCAACCTACACAAGAGTCAACTCAAGATAAATCAAAGACCTTGAATTTAGACCAGTAACTTTGCAATTACTAGAAGAGGGCATAGGTCCAATGCTCCAACATGTAGGTACTGGTAGAAACTTTCTTAATAAGGCCCCAAAGCTCATGAAATTAAAATAAGAATTAATGAATGGGATGGCATTGCATTAAAAAGCTTGGGTGCAACAAAAATCATCAAGAGTCTAGACTCTACGTTATTCTAGTTTTGACACATTTCTGCCCATGTTTGTTTTTATACTTCCTCTTTTAAATGAGTACTTTCACTTATTTTAAGGTATTGAAAATGTACCTATTAAAATTCTCAATTATATTTTATTAGTTTCATTTTATTTATGTGATTATTTTTATTATTAATTTTGTTGCTGTTGCTATATTTTTAGTATGAAAATATATATTGTTTTTGTTCTTGTTGTGTGTGTGTGTGTGTGTGTGTGTGTGTGTGTGTGTGTGTGGTGTGGTGCTGGGGATCAAATATGTGCCTGGCAGGCAAACACTCTACCACTGTGCTATCTCCCCAGACCTGTGCACTTTTGTCACACTCACTTTGAATAAGTTTTTGTCCTACTACATTTTTAGCAGTTTTCATATTTCCCTCCACATCTTATACCCCCAGATCAGAATCTCTTCTTATACTGTGAGTTTATACGTCTGCCATAGTTAATAATTGGAATATAAATGATAGGTAGCAACCATTATGGAGGCTTTGTTCACATGCTGTTTGAGACTCTGCCTCTCCTTTTCTTTTTTTTTTTTTTTTGCAGTACTGGGGTGGAACCCAGGGCCATTCTACCTCTGAGCTACACCCCCAGAACTATTTTTTATTCTTTATTTTGAAACAGGGTCTCACTAAGTTGCGGAGGGCCTCACTAAGTAGCTGAGGCTGGCTGCGAACCTGGATCCTCCTGTCTCAGCCTCCCAAGTACTGGCATTACAAACATGCGCCAGCACGCCCGGCTCCTTTTCTTAATGTGCCCCCTTGACTTGGCTTGTACCTTTGGACTTGTCATTTTCCTTAGGGCTCTTTTTATATAACTCCGGTTTAAAAATAGAAGTCTGTATGGTTCCTTCATACTGTGTAGCTCCTGACTCCTGAATTCTGCCTCATTTTTATTCTTTGTTTCTTGTAGGAGAATAATTTTGAATTCATTTTATCTATTTGGGGACCATAATATTTACAAGTCTATCGCTTCTAAAAGCTCACACCTTTAATTATTTTCCTCGTATATGCAAAGATGTGTATGTGTGCTTGTGTGTGTGTGTGTGTGTGTGTGTGTGTGTGTGTGTGTATGTGTGTGTGCGTGTGTGTGTTATATGCCTGTAGTTGGAAAGAAGATGGAAACTTAAGTGTTAATTTAAAAATTCTATTATACTTGAATATTAGTAGTTTTCCTTTTTACTTGCCAGAGGGGAAATGCAAGAGGAAATGGAAAAGGAGTTGATATATTATGTAAGTACAAATAAAGTAATTCTGTGAAAAAAATAGTGAGATTGTTAGGTATGAGTATTGAAAAAGAAGTTTGAGGAATGGAGTAGTGGTAGTTGGCAGAATAGAGTTTTGGAATAACATTTCTTTGTCTTTCTATATTTAATGCCTTCTTTAATGAGCTTTTATTATTTAGTAGAACTGAATAACATGCCATGCAATGCAGAAAAGCCATTCATAAAAGAAAGGCTCAGAGCAGAACATAATGATAGACTTTCAGTAAACAAGAACAGGTTAAAGAGATTGAATGGAAACTAAAAGCTAAATCCCATAGGCATTCAGACAAGAGTAGATAAATCTTCAATCCTCTAACATCCACTCTTGTGCTTTTAAAATTCTAAACTATTATGAAATACATGTTTGCACTGGAAGCACTCATTATCTACAAAATAATACGCTCAGGAAAACCAACATTTGCATGCCTCCTGCATTTTCAAACTTGGTAGTACATAATAGCATCCCTAGTAGGTTTCCTACCTCCCCTTATTTCATGATAATAGAGAATTCCAGAGTGTTAGGTGGCTTTAAAATATTGAGTTTATATTAATGTATGTAAATACCTATTTGGCACTTGAAACATTATAGATTATGGAGTCAATATTCTAAATTAAACATTTGCAAGATAATGTCACTGGTGGGGTTTTTCAAAAGGGCTCTGAGATTTATAAAAGCTATGCATTGTGAAGTCCCAAATTCCCTTACCAAAATACCTAGTCCCTTATATTTACATTTTGCCTTATAACAATAAGACATGTTAGATGGACTATTTTAGAATAAAGACATTGTTGTTTGGTGTTTCAGTTAGAAGATTTGCTTCCTTTATCATTTTTCTCCACTTCACCTCCACTCCCTTGACCTGACTGCAAAAAAGAGTGAGCTTGAATGTCATTTGTAAAAGGGCAAAATTACTGGTGGATTAATCAGGGATTGCTGGGGTGTAATGTATAAAGTATTTTAATAGGGGAAAAAAGAATGAGAAATAGAACATGTTCACTTATGTTGATTTTGCACGCTACTGCCTTTTTTGTTTTGAAAAGCTGTACCATTCTAAAAGTAAAAAGAAACATAACATTTTAAAATAGGATGCAACAGGATTGAAATATACTGTTTAACTTTTATGCCACTGCTTTATTTGATTTCAATATTTTTAAAATATTTCATAAGTCTAGTTAGTTCTGTTAGCCCATAACTGAATTTCTCAAATTTTACTGAAGCTTATGTTCAAAGACATCACACCTAACCCATGGACTTGCCCCTCTTCCCCACTGAAATTTTGTTAGAATGATAATAAAATAGAGAAAATATAATGCATTAATAACAGAGTCAGGTTGAGGCCAGCAATGGGCAATGAATTTCCAGATTTGGGAAGATAAATTTTACACAGTGGTGTTGTCAAATGAAAGCAGAAGTAATCTAAGCACTGAATGAGAAAGTGAACTTGACTAGAAAGGTCTGGAACTCTAAGCCTGAGGAAAAGTGGAGGGAGTTAGAGAGAGAGGGTAAAAGAAAGATAGGTAAAGCCAAGGAGTAATGGGGATACAAGAGGGACTTTAGATAATGGAGGAGAAACCCCAGTGGAGCTATGGCGGTGGTCTAGGGGAGTGTGGTGGTGGGGAGGGGGAGAATTAATGAAGGAAACACTTCCATTGACATTGTGAAATTATCCATGCTAATCTCAATAACATGTATGGGGAAGGGGAGGGGGTGGGGAAGGAGCCGGGGGTAGGGGGGATGCTCACCGAGTGCTGTGTGCATATCTGTTCCTATCACTCTGAACTACATTATGATGTGAGATTGCAATGCACCAATGAAAGTATATTAAAAAAAAGAAAGGAGAAAAAAACTATGTTAAAAAAAGGTCTAGCTGAAAAGGGTGGGATTCACAGAATTTTTTAAAAATACAAGTGGACCCCTAGTTTCTCTGCTGTCTAGGATTTAACCACTGTGGGAACAAATCAGGGTTTCTACATAAGGAAATCTAAAGAGGAGTACTAAGATTAGTATTGATTGTTCAGAGGTTCACTGTGAACTTCCCCCAAAACAATTGCTACATTACCATGTTGTATAGGTCAGATCAACAGAATTCAAAGAATGAGTATATGAAAAAGGAATTTATTAGATCAGATCACAATGTAGTCCTGAGTTTCAACTGCACGTGAAGAATCAGAGGAATCAGTAGCTGGTCGGGCAGTCTAAGAGCTGGAGCCTTAGGATTGAAGCAACCACCAATTCAGTCCAGTCCAAGATGTGAAGATAAGGAAGAAATGGAGAAACGATGGTGAAGTTTCAGTTCGAAGGCTGGAGGCCGACGATCTCAGACGAGAGCAGAAGATCAAGAAGCTCTTCAAGGAAACGGCAAAGGTGGAGGCCAACGATCTCAGACGAGAGCAGACGCGTTTTCTTCAGGAAGAGTCACTGCTCTCTCTACACAGCTTTCTCCTTCTCTTTATCTAAGTCCTGCACCTATCAGAACCCTGCTGCCCACATTTAGGGCAGGACTTCTGGTTCAATCTGCTGTTATGCAACCAAGGTCACATGATCTTAGGAGGATCAAGTTGACAAACCAGACCAACTATCACAAGTCCACCCCTTGTCAACTCGACTCCTAACCCAGTCTCTTTTAAATCACACCAATCTTCAAATAAATCGAATAACAATATCAAAATCACACCTAACATGACAAAGCTATCCCATGTACAACCGGAAACGCACCAGTCACTTCCCCTGAATAGGAGGCAGGACCCCCTGAGTGATACTTATCCCTAATACTTAAACATTGACATAAGTCCATCAGTGTTATATTACATGAAAAAGAAATAAGGGAGGAGATAAGATAGAGATATCTGCTTAACACATATAAATATATATACACAAACATATTTATAACAATTACAAACCTCATTTCTGCAACTGGTCTCATGGCCGTAGGTGGTACCTATAACTACCTTCTTCTACTACCCATTCTGTATTTCCCCTACCTTCAGCCAGCACTTCGGCAGGTCTCGGTTCTCTACCTGGAGGGGTGACCCACACCTTCATTCCTGGAGGATCTGAGACATTTGCCATCCTGCCCGGATTAGATTGCTGCAGTTTTCCATTGATTTCAAGAAAAGGACATGGCAATACTAGGAGACGTCCTAAGGGATCTCCTGCTTTCCAGGTATACTTTTCCTTACTTCCATTGTGGAGTAATAGTCCAATTTCCCCTTGGTAATCTGGATCAATAACCCCAGCCAGCACCATAACTCCATCCTTAGCCTGTTGATTTAAAGGCATGAGGAGACCAAAGTAGCCAGGGAGAAGTCTTAGCTTCCAGTTCAATGGGACCATTGTTGTGCCTCCTGGTGGAAGCATTCCTGCTTCCGGAACTAAGATCTGGAGGCCAGCAGAACATAAGGTTGCGGGGACAGGAAGCAAAAATTTTCCTAGTGGGTCACTAGGCATAATGGTGAGTGGTACTATTCCCAGTTCCACCCCTTGATTCCTGGACCCGTGAATTCTGGCTATAGGGGAAACAGTACCATAGAGCGGATGCTGATTCAACAAATATATAGCTTTCTGAAGAACCTTGCCCCAGCCTCGCAAAGTATTGCCACCTAGCTGACGCCATAACTGAGTCTTCAAAAGGCCATTCCACCATTCTATCAAACCAGCTGCTTCAGGATGGTAAGGAACATGGTAGGACCAGTGAATCCCATGAGCATGAGCCCATTGCCACACTCATTTGGCCGTGAAGTGAGATCCTTGGTCAGAAGCAATGCTGTGTGGAATACCATGGCGGTGGATAAGACATTCTGTAAGCCCATGGATGGTAGTTTGGGCAGAAGCTTTACGTGCAAGGAAAGCAAATCCATACCCAGAATAAGTGTCTATTCCAGTGAGGACAAAGCGCTGCCCCTTCCATGACGGAAGTGGTCCAATGTAATCAACCTGCCACCAGGTAGCTGGCTGATCACCTCGAGGAATGCTGCCATTTGGGCTCCTAGAAATTTCACTGAGGTAGAAGGCCTCTGAATTTTAGCTGGGTTTATTTCCCATCCCCTGGCATGCAAATGCTTCACCAATAAGTCCAGAGCGGTGGCTACCTCTTGCTCGCTCGGCCCAATCAACATAACATCATCAATATAATGAATCAGAGTAATACCATGTGGAAGAGAAAGTCTATCAATATCCCTCCGCACTAGATTATGACAAGGGCTGGGGAGTTGATATACCCCTGGGGCAGAGTAGTGAAGGTATACAGCTGGCCTGCCAGCTGAAGGCAAATTGCTTCTGGTGATCCTTATGAACCGGTACAGAGAAAAACACATTGGCCAAGTCAATCGCTGCATACCAGGTAACAGGAGACGTGTTAATCTGCTCTAACAAGGAAACCACATCCGGCACAGAGGCAGCAATTGGAGTCACTACTTGGTTAAGTTTACAATAATCAACAGTCATTCTCCAAGTTCCATCTGTCTTCTGCACAGGCCAAATAGGAGAGTTAAATGGGGATGTGGTGGGAACCACCACCCCTGCATCTTTCAAGTCTTTGATGGTGGCACTAATCTCTGTAATCCCTCCAGGTATGCGATATTGTTTTTGATTCACTATTTTCCCAGGGAGAGGTAGCTCTAATGGCTTCCATTTAGCCCTTCCCACCATAATAGCCCTGACCCCACAGACCAGAGAACCAATGTGGGGGTTCTGCCAAGTACTGAGTATGCCCATACCAATAATACATTCAGGGACTAGAGAGATAACCACAGGATGAGTATGGGGACCCACTGGACTCACTGTGAGTCGGACCTTGGCTAGAACACCTTGGATCACCTGACCTCCATAAGCACCTATGTTGACCGGAGGACCACAATGACGTTTAGGATCTCCTGGGATCAACGTCAACTCAGACCCAGTGTCCAGCAGTCCCCTAAAAATCTGATCATTTCCTTTTCCCCAATGTATAGTCACCCTAGTGAAAGGCCGTAGGTCCCTTTGGGGAAGGACGGAGGAAAGATTAACAGTAGAACTTTTCGGTTCTGTACCAGAGCCCTTCCTCAAGGGGACCTGGCCTTCCCGTCAGTCAAGGGGTTCCGGGTCAGTAAACTGACTCAAGTCTGGGAACTGGTTGAGAGGCCGTGATTCTCCACTTTTACAATTGAAGTCAGACTCTGGTATATCAATTCTCGAATTTTTCAGTTTATACAAATCCAATAAAAATTTGGTGGGTTTCCTGTCTATTTGACTTCTGGGGACACCATGACTAATCAGCCAATGCCATAAATCTGCACGACTCAAGCCCTTCTGCTCATCATTCCTCCTCTGCTGTCCATTATAATAGGTGCGACTACCTTGCCTCTGACGATTAAGAGCCGACACCTGACCCTTGTTACGGGAACCAAGAATACCCATAACACCTAATTCTAATAATTGGTCAATTGCATCTCCCATAGTAAATTCTGGCATACAGAGGATAGCAACAGCAGAGCCCTTCAAGGATAATGGTGCCCCCCTCACAAATTTATTTCTTAAAGTACGGGAGAAGGGAACGTCCTCAGGACGTGTCCACTGTGGAGGAGAAGGCCACAAATGGCAAATCCACTCCAACATTCCAAGCTCCCTCAGCCTTTGAATCCCCTCATCCACAGAAAACCAAGGGAGGTCAGGCATTTCCAAATCACCTACAGTAAGCCATCTTTTGGTCCATACCTCAGCCAACCAACCAAATAAACTATTAGTACCCTTTTTAACATTACGAGCTGCTGCATTAAATTTAGAATCTCTGCACAACGGGCCCATATCAACAAATTCAGCCTGATCTAATCGTATATTATTCCCACCATTATCCCACACCCTTAAAATCCATTCCCATACATATTCCCCAGACCTCTGT